>JAGFPH010001710.1:0-60703 GCA_018207615.1 Philaenus spumarius
CTAATATTTTTGCAGACAAGAGAATTGTTTTCATTCTACTGTTAAATGTTGAATACAGGTAAACATACTGTGACTAAATACTATAGGTTAGAACCTTTTAGGTTTTTGGCGTAAGTTTACTATTTGACCCTAGCCTAATATTTTTGCAGACAACGGCGTTGTTTTGGCGGAACTTTACTATTCAACTCTATAGGCTAACCTAAAGCTAACAGAAATGCAAAAATAATAATTAAAAAAATACCTAAAAGGTTCTAACCTAACCTATTTAGTCACAGTATGTTTACCTGTATTCAACATTTTACAGTAGAAAGTAAAACATCGTCGTTGTCTGCAAAAATTTTAGGCTAGAGTCGAATAGTAAAGTTACGCCTTACTTTCTTATGAAAAGTTTTCACCTGATGCTATTTCCACAAGTAGGCTAGGCTAGTAGTATTCTAAAAGTTGGCCAAATAAAGCTCTATCATTAACGTTTAATTAGGATTAACTCCCGAGTTTAATTTAATATTCTAATTGAAAAGCTTTAACCTAAAATGTACAGTATGGACTAACTGTTGTTTCTAAATACTTGTACATCTAACAATCATCAATTAAACTCACTTACCTGCAATGAAATTCGTCAAATTTTACAAAGAGTTGGTGTTGCTTCCACATAATATATGAAATATGTATTGTAAACTAAAACTTTCAGGAACCGGTCGAGTTTTTAATATTTTTACAAAGAACATGGCACATGGCAGTCACAATAAAATAATTAATTATGGCGGAAGCATCTCAGCCTCAGGAATGGCGCAGTCCGCGCACTCGCAGTGTTGCCAGGAGCAAAAAAATTAAATCGTAAGATTGTGTAGGAAAATTCGTAGTATAAAGTCCTCGATAGAATAAATGTACAATGTACTGTGCTTAAAAACTGAGTCTACAAAACAATTATAGGTTAAATTATAGCCTAATACATGTATTTAGCACTGAACACTTTCTACTACTGACAGTACTACTGCACAGTGCACTATAATCGCCATTATACATTTATAACCAAGATGAGATACAAGGTTACCAACATAAAGTAGAAGTAAACCAACATTTTACAATACAATATACATATAATTATGATATTAACATACTGTAAACAATTATAATTTTTATTTTATTATTCTAACCAACATATCGAAATATTCAGGGATAATCACTGCATCAGAATATTTAGTATAACCTATAGCCCAGTTAATACAGGTTAAAACTACCAGTAATTTGCAATATTATGGCTGATTTTTTGTTTATAAGTACCTTAAACTATGTACATTAACATAAAAAAAAAGTTTACCAGTCTATCGATTTCCCAAAGTCGAAAAAACCAAATTGATTATCATTTTTTTTTCGATTATCCTTAATATTTCGAGCTATGATGAAGATAGAGAAAAATAAAAAATACCACAGTGTAGGGGAGGTATTTTTCAATAAAAAAAGTCATATGTATTTATTTCCTCCGAGCAATGGTTTGTCTGGAAAAAATTCGATAATGCAGGTATGTATTTTGCAGCAGGGGAAATCACTAAAAGGGGACATTTTATTCATATATGAAGCGTTGGGCCATTCTAAATTGGCCGAATTTTAATATATCGAATTAAAACTTGACATAGGAGTTAAAATATATATTTCAAATATTTATGCTGAGTCTCAGCTTGTTATCTTGAAAATGACCCGATCTAGAGGTCTAGAGCCACTTGACTCATCAATGGGTTTCACGATTTTATGAGTACCGGACCCACGAACTAATTTTAATCGTCTCCAGTTTAGAGAATTTTAAAAATATCAACCTGAAAGTTTTTTTACAAGTTAAATATATATATTCAAACAAGTTCAAGGAGTATAAACCTTTTTCATTGTATTTACTTTTAAAAGCACAAGTAAATTAAAAGACTATAATTTTAGACCTTTTTAGATTTTTCATAAATAAATACATATGACCTTTTTTGTTGAAAAATACCCCCCCTACACGATGGTAATTTTATTTTTTCTCTATCTTCATCCCAGCTCGAAATATTAAGGATAATCGAAAAAAAATTATAATAGATTTTTTTCGACTTTAGGAAATCGATAGACTGGTAAACTTTTTTTATGTTAATCTACATACTTGAATGTACTTATAAAAAAAAAATCAGCCGTATTGTAAATTACTGGAACTTTTGGTCTAAAATTACCTCTACCGACTGGCCTACTAATTAATCACTTACACGTACACTTTATACAATAAATTTGAAACAACTGGGATATTCTGAATCCAAAAAAAAGCTTGAATTATAATGTATATGTCCCATTTATCAAGCAATGCTAAAACAAAAAAGCGTACCAGAAACTGCCACATACTTTCTCACAAACATATTTAAATTATTAAACAGATTCAGTGACTTCATAATTGTATTAAAGTAGGAGGGGGAATACATTAAAGTAGAGAGTAACTAACTAATAAATATCATTACTACAGTACCGTATTCGGTATTAGCTAGAAAAAAAAACTATTCGATCGATTTCGAACAAATTTGCATCTAACATGTCAGTCAGTTAGGCCTGTATAGATGCACGAAAAAAGGTTTAGAAATTTTTGGAAAAACAATCCCCTTTTCGGAAAAAACCCCAAAAATCAGTTATTATTATTAGTTAAACGAGAATTTTTATTAAATATGCACATAGTAATTTACATTAAGGGCACCAAATAAGCCAATTTTTTTCAAAATCGTTAAAGCCGTTTTTCTTTAAAAAAATAATAACTGATTTTTTTAGGGGTTTTTGGTCAAAAAGGGGTTATTTAAAAAAAAATTCAAAATCTTTTTTCGTGCATCTATACAGGCCTAAATGACATGTTTGGTGAAAATTTGTTTGAAATCGATCGAATAGTTTCTCTCTAGCTTTGTTTACATACAGACATACATTTTGTAAAAACCACTTTTTTGGACTAAGGGGGTCCCAAAATGGATATTTTCACAAAAATCTCAACATTGATTTTTTTGATCACTATACTTTCTCTATAGGCTACTATAGTATAGCGAGAAAGTAAAAGGAGTTTTAAGGGCTAAATAAATTTATTATTCCTGTTTTATTATCCTATAAGTTCCTGTTTTATTAATAATAATATTAATATGCTGTTTATATAAACATCTATATAAGCATAGAATACACATAATATACAAATGCACAGACAAAAATCTAGTGAAAACGGATAATCTATTATGCGCCTATGCGGAGGCCTGCGGAGCGAAACTCCGCTTGGGAGCTACGGTGTCACGGATGACTGCGCGCCTACGAAGGGTTATGAACGACTTTGTAACATTATAACTGGACGTAATTATGCAAAACGTAACAACCCCAATATTGAGATATGACTTCTTGTTGTTCAGCTCAAAGGGTTCTGCATTTTACTAAAAAGAACCAAGCCTCAAATATACTCTGGTAAAAAAAGTACCGTACATCTGTTTTGTTTTCAACATTCCTACATTTTACAAAAAAGACTCAACTGCTTTTGTTGGTTCCTTATTATTAACCTGTCAATGTCGAGTTTTCTTTTAAAAAAACAATGTTTAACAAAAAGAAACCAAGGAGCATGGTCACCTTTTGCTGCCAATTTTGAGTAAAAGTCAAGGAACCATTATACATTTTGCTTAATATAGTATAAAAATTTCAACAGTTTATTCAAATCTATCTGCTTTAAAAAATATACTTTTCATAAAAAACCAAAACCAGATTTACATCACGATAAACAGAATAACAATTGACTGTTAACTTTGAATCAATTTATGTCAGTTTAAAGTCAATGTGGAATGGTTCCTTTTTGCATAATTACATAAAACTGCAATGTCTTTGCTAATTTCAAAGTAGCCTTCAGGATTATTACACAATTTGATGAAAAATCGATCAAATAATGAATAGTTTATATTTTCATTTTAAAATGTGAACAATAAATTTAATGTACCTACGGCCTACGGTATATTATTTGTTATTATTGAAAATAAACACAGTAGCCTATATTCATTTGTTTAGCAGTTTAGCTTAGATTCAAAATATCAAACAATATTTTGTCAATTGAAAATATTTTAAAATTCTTATTTGTGACATAATTCCTATTCCTTAAATAAAAACTGGTTTTCATGAAAAACAACAAGCTTATAAGTTCGCCTTGAAACAATTGAATCACAAAATTAAGCGAACATTATAAAATGTAAATACCGGTACTCGTCTGCAAATATGGCAAGAACTTCGTCTGTACTAGTTGACATAGGTTGTGTCACAGGTTAAGTCACAGTCATAAATATTAGCCTTGATTATACATAATCAAAGATATTAGTCACAGAGCTGTAACAGATATTTCTAGCCTGAAGTAATAACCTAATATTTAAGCTCCTCCCATGTTTTATCTGATTGGTTCTTTCTAAAACCTGGACTATTTGTAGTCCAGTACATATTTTTAATACACAGTAGCCTTCATTTGGTCCAGATTCAATTTAACGTTCTGGACTTTTTGAAACTCTTGACTACATTATAACTCCTCACTATTTAGGCGACCTGGACCATTTGAAAACTGGACTAAATAAAGGCATCCCGTAAACATACAAGTTTACTATTTGATCCTAGCCTAATATTTTTGCAGACAAACGTTTTACATTCTACTGTTAAATGTTGAATACAGGTAAACATACTGTGACTAAATACTATAGGTTAGAACCTTTTAGGTTCATGCATTTCTGTTGCCAAAGGTTAGCCTAGGGTCGAATAGTAAAGTTGCGCCAAACATATTGTGATTAAAGACTATAAGTTAGATCTTCAAGCTATTTTTTTATCTTGCATTTATGTTGGCTTAGGGTCGTATAGTAAATTCGCACCGAAATGGGTTTCTACATAGATACTGTGAACAAGAACTTCATTATAATATTTCTTTAATAGATATATAGAATCCTTTTTGTAGGCCTAATTTTTCAATTATTTAACTGTTTATTTAGAAATGTATTAATAGGCTAGGCTATTATTGTTGTTTTGAGTAGCCTATGTACTTCCCTAATGTCAAAAAAGATATTAAAATAATTTGTAATTCAATATTTATTTATATAGCCTATAAAGACTTATTAATCTACTTTCTAATAGGCCAAGAAACAATATTAATAATGTATTACAATCACAAGCCATATTGATAAATAAAACTTTCTGACATAACCTAAAAATAATATTATTTATTAAACCTGTCTTTATTTCACAAACCAGATTAGCAAATTGATTAAAAATGTTAGAAGTATGCTATGTATGAACTTACCTGTAATTTAACACTTCCAAGAATTATTTGATATAACTTTAAACTGTTGTCGTGTTATAACAGATAGATGTTTCAATATCAACTGTTTGCAAAATAAACACACCTCTCTTCGGTAAAGGCTATCGGTACGTTTTGCAAAGTGTTTAAATCACAAATATGTAATTGTAAAAGCCCCATAAAACACCAACTGTCTACTTTTGTTAGCCCAAAATGTTTGTCATTGTAAAAAACTAAAAATGTTCCATTCTCACTCAAGTTCAACAGTCCGCACTCTCCTGCCTTCGGGGCTGGACAAAGACAAAGCTCAAAGCTGACAAAGGCACACCAGGCTCACCCCTCAGTTTACAGTTACTGTAAGTCCTAGACCTAGGCCGATCCCACAAAATATACAATACACCATAAAAGTATATTATTAGGCCTCAGATTCCAGCGCTAATTGTGTTTTTTAAACTTATCGCATACCGTACGCATTTGCCAAAAACCAAACTGGAAAATTATTTTGTTTAGTGTAAAGTTTTTATATAAATGCATTAATTTTAATATGAACCTAATAGCCTTTCAAAAATTCGGTCCTTGCCTTGTCAAATAGCCTAACTTGTTTCCTGTTGCCGTTTTAAAAAAGTAACCTAAACTCCAAAATTGTAGAAATAAATATTTAGTTTTGTTTATCATGTTATTTTACTCATTTTGTTTTATGAAAATAAAACTTATTTAATGCAATAATTAATAGGCCTAGTTAAATTACAAATAATATTTGATATAAACTTACCTTTAACTCATATCTACTTCAACTGTACAATTCAAATCCAACCGACTGTAATAATAGCAGGCATTTAGAGTGCAGAAATGAACGTGTTTCTTCTTTTTTTTTTGTAGGTACAATACATTTTATATAATGTCTCAGTACCAAACCAAGCAAATATTACATGCGATCACAAGAAGACGTTTATTGACAACCATTTTCCATCGTTACTCTTAAAACGGAAAATTACCGTTACTACGACTAAGGATTCAATCGAAAAAGTAACGTTTTACGAGAGACGTAAAAAGAAAACCTCTAACGGATTTATATTTTTATTTCCTAGTTTGCGACGTTTTTTCAACGTAAATTACAATCGAAAAACCGACGTGTTAAAAAAGACGTTAAATAAATAACCAATAACCGTTATTTTACCATCTATCCCATTAAACGACGTCTTTTTTTCGTATGTGTGCTACGTGGGATGTAATCACATCATCAATATATTTTTTCTATAACAACCGCTTGACAATGTGACAACTTTTCTTACTTAAGACTTAATCAAGTATTAACACTTTAACGTACTTATTAAAGGGTAAAACGCATAGAGAGATTTTTGCTGTAAGAAGGCGGAAGTAAATCAAACGGTGGTTGGTCCGCTTTAAAGCTTACAGTTTACGACTAGTTATCTGTTTTTCAGAAATATGTGTTCTTTTAACTATTAGACAACATTTTACTGCGATATTTAAGTGAAAACCCCAATGAACGAACATAGTTCGTCACGGTGCAGTTAGAGTGTAAATGCACGACGTACGGCGTACGTCAAGAGTTAACCATTAAATAACAACACTTCGTTAAGGTAACATACCACCTTTATTAAACAGACTAAAATTCACTACATAACGTTAAACATATACATCTCTATAAAATAATAAAAGTACATTTGGTAAAATCATCCCCAAGGGTTGTAGGCAGGCTTGTGGCTAGCGGCGGCTGCGGACGCTGCAGCGTGTGCCGCTGACTTCTGGATGGCGGCTGCTGCTGCTTGTGAACGCTGGATGGCTGCTGCCGCTGCGGCTGCGGCTTCTGAACGCTGGATGGCTGCCGCTGCGGCTGCTGCGGCTTCGGATCTGAGACAAATTTTGAAAAGGTTAGGTAATAAATTCATTAACAGCACATGGATAATACCATAGATCATGAATAATAAAATAGATTATGCATGCATACGGCGGAAGTGTGGCGAAAAAAGATTGTCGGGAAAATATTGCATGATTGCGGCGCGGGGTAGCGCTAGGGAGAAATCATTCAAGGCATTGGTGCTACACACCGCTTTCGTCATTTCCCCCATAGATCGCGCCACTATCGTCGAATTTCCAGTGGATTGAAATAATGCATTGGATCGGAGTTCTATTAGGTTATCCAAATACAATGATAATACGGATGATTTTAAGCAGTTGGCCAGAACAAGGATTTTGAGGTTATAGCTTGAAAACGTTAACACATTTTGTAAAATTTAAATGTTTGTAGTTCGTAATTGTAAATGCTTTAATTCAGAACTAGGACTTGCAATCTTTTTTAGGAAATATTAGTACATATTTTTAGTTTCTAGTGTGTCCAAACGGATATTCCAAGTACATTATTTAATTTAAACCTTGCTGTAGAAGTGTAAAGTGCAGCGATTTTGATAAAACTTAAAAATTGATATAAGAATATTCTAAAATTGAATTCTACAGTAAACAGTGCAGCTATGTAAATAAAAATGTTCGTTTGTTCAAAATATTAAATTTCCGAAAATCTTCACCGATTGCTTAGAAATGTTGACACAAATACACACATGTATTTATATACTTTCTTTAAAAAACAACGACATGTTAGACGTAAAAACAACAAAAACTATACTAAATATTTTACGGCTATGGGAGCGCAATACTAAATAGTAAATAAATATGTTTAGTGTTGTTTACAGCTGTTTGATCTAACATTTCCATTAACAGCTGATTTTAAACTTTGAAGCAATTATTTTTATTTCTAACTTTTAGGTTAGGGTTTTTATTAAAGTGTATAAATGAGCCTCGCTGTTTCTTTTAACCTTTATTACAACTGCTGTTATAAAATATACGAAATAATTTTATTGGGAAATTTACCATCTTAGCTTTGGGGTTATAATTAATCCTAAACCTTTACTTTATTAATTTGAACAGTTAGAAAACGTAACATATTTATTTGTATATTTTCCTACGGGGATGGTATGCGGAGCACGCAGGGGTCTCCCCTAGTAGGAAATAAACCAAATTTATAGAAACAATAATTTAAATATTTAGTTTCACTATCTACTATCTTAGCTATTGTTTTGTAAGAAAACATAACGTAATTATTTGTATATAAGGTTCCTACGGGGTTGGTGTGCGGAGCACGCAGTGGTCGCCTCTAGTAGGAAATAAACCAACATTATAGAGACAATAATTTAAATATTTAGTTTCACTATCTACTATCTTAGCTATTGTTTTGTAAGAAAACATAACGTAATTATTTGTATATAAGGTTCCTACGGGGTTGGTGTGCGGAGCACGCAGTGGTCGCCCCTAGTAGGAAATAAACCAACATTATAGAGACAATAATTTAAATATTTAGTTTCACTATTTACTATATTAGCTATTGTTTTGTAAGAAAACATAACATAATTATTTGTATATAAGGTTCCTACGGGGTTGGCGTGCAAAGCACGCAGGGGTGCCCCATAGTAGGAAATAAACCAAATTTATAGAGACAATAACTTAAATAGTTTCACTATCTACTCCCTTAGCAATTGTTTTGAAAGAATTTTAACTTGCTAAAGACAAGATAAAGACTTTACTTTAGGCGTTTTAGTTATTAAAAGCGGTTTAATACAGTATAATCATCGTTAAAAGTTATTGTTCAGTGAAGAAAAATAACTGTAGTAGAAGATAAAACCAATGTGGCAATCCACAATGATGGCAGAAAAGTTTCCAACAGTATAAGCCTTTTCTTAATTCGGCAGTTGTAAAAGAGATTAATAATTTTCTTAAAAACTTTTTACAACTAGAAAAGGTACTGTCAAAGTGTAAGTTTTTTTGGAAAACTCTATTATATCTTTTTAAAGGTATTTTAATGCTTATTGAAATAAACCTACTTTTAAAGAAATATCAAGAGTATAAGATTTTTTAATTGAGTATGATGATTAAATCTTTAAAAAAATATATAACTATGTTGCCTAAAGTATACCTGTGGATGGCAGCTGCTGCTGCTTCAGAACGTTGGATGGCAGCTGCGGTGGCTGCAGCGGCTTCAGACCTGCAGAAAGTGGATATGTTAAATATAAGTGCAGTGGAGTGGTTACAGTTAACAACCTTCCTAGGGTGTTTGGAGTACTTTAAATTAAGGAGAATAAAACGACAACACGAGTAAAAAATTTATATAAAACGCTAATTATCTTGTTTAGTAACCCTTTACCTACTAATTTTTTACTAAGATCGACGTGTTTTCAAAATTTTTTATTCGGATATTTCCCGTCCTTAAATTTCTATTTGCATAAACCTATGGGCTCGGCAGGAGTGAAAAAATATTTCTGAGTTGATCGCAGCTCTCCAAGTGGCAGAGCTGCAAACTACCAGCGTTGAGTTTGTGTGCGTTTCATTCTTCCGCTAGCAAATATAGGTCAGCTACATAATGGCGGAAACTAGAGGTTTACAGGTTGTCGTTATACTTGTATGCCGAGCTAAAACTTTAAACACAAACTCATCGTAAATTAGAGGTAGATTTTCAACAGTGCGTCCCAATGCTATGATTTTCCCCTTTCCCATCCATCATTCAGCCCACTGTTCGCCTTTGTGTATTGCATGTCACTTTTCTTGTAATCGAACGACCGTAAAATTACGATTGCAATGTAGTTAGTTTATACGTTTACCAGTGTATTCAAGTTTTAAAATTACAAATTTATTTTGTGTGACAATTTTAACTGAAATCTAACGAAATATATTAGTTTTACGAGTCGGAAAATGAATCGAATTTAGAATTGCGTAGCGAAGTGAAAGTGAAGAAATGGGTTTGATGGCAAATAAAGTATACTAATTATAAAGTTATGATTTCCAATGCCGGTTAGCTACCCCGAAATAAATCAACTCCTATAAAAGCGAGTGTACGTACGTAAGTACGTGAGTAACTTATAATACAACAGCTGATTTCACCCAACGTCTGTAATATTTAAACAAACCCAGCATAGATTATAATTTTAGGTTATGTTACAACTTAAATCATTATAATTTCTTGTACAATATAACAGCTGATTTCACCCATCATCTGCTAAAACAAAACCTAGCATAGATTATACTTTGGGGTTAGGTTTACAACTTCAATCAATGTATAAGTCTTGTGAAGTTGATTTTCATAAAATATGAGTTAAAGAACTAATATAGGCTTTAATACGTTATAAGATTTGCTTTGAGGTTATACAATGAGTATGAATACAACCTTTTATTATCAATATATTCATTTATACCCATTCGTTTAACTTCGGAAACATTCGTACATCTTCGTATAACATATAAACATATTCCATTATTATTTCTGCATTATAATATTAATAACTTCTAAATCATTTGATCTATCAATATTTAGTTAGAAATCAATTAAAAGTTAATATTTTTTATCGTTATTTAGATATATAATAATGTATATAAAAGTTCAAAATTCTAACAAATAAGCCTAGAGTTTTATAATCCATATAATTGTACACAATTACCTAGTTAAAAATCTCCTTCAGCATAAGTAGGACTAGATTAAGTCTGTTGTTTTTAGTGTTTGTTTTTTTTAATTATGTATTTCTGATGAGTATCTAATTGATTTGATATCCTGTGATTTTTCACGAGGGTTTACCAGTAATATTATAATTTTCAATGCTGGTTAGCTACCCCGAAATAAATATAAAATTAACAGAAGCGGTACATTTTACAAACGGTTACTAATAACGTCAGCTTTTAAAAGTGTTGGTGTTAATTAAAAGTTAATATGATTCCTGTGATTATAAAAATACGTACAATTAAAAGCTAAATTTTAAAAAATCAAGGTTATTCTACTTTGACGAAGTGAAGAGCTTGTTTAGAGTGACTGTATGATAACATACATAACAGTTTTGCTGTTTTTAGTGTGTCATCGTAAAATAATGGTTAGTTATGTGTAATGCTCTTTCTTTTGTTTTGATGCCTTCACTGCCATATTCATTTATAGTTGGAAGAGAATGTTAGTCGACTTTCACTCGTATTCTATCAAAGTTAGTATAACATGAGGGTGTTTTGTATAATTGATGGTGTTAGTTTTTTTTTCAAATTAAAGATTCCCACTTTGTTTTATGACACATAATTGCTTTATATTTATTATAAATGTTTTATTAAAAAGTCTGCGTGTGTTTATAATTAAATTTTACAGTGCTAAATGGTGGCTTGTTGTCGTTTAGTGGAGACCCAAACAAGCTAAGCCTACGGAATCCCTATATTTTATCTTCTTGTCTCCATGATAAATTATTTCCTTCAAATAAACACAAAATATCTGATCAAGAGATACGGAAAATAATTAAACGTAATTTGAATAAACCTAATATCAATCAGGGACTAATTACAGTAATATTGTACTAGCCTCTGGATAGCGGCCGCTGCAGCTGCCTCCTTAGCGGCTGCTATTCTCTGCTGTACCAGGACGGCTTCCTTAGCGGCAGCAACTCTTTGTTGAGCGATGGCAGCGGCTGCTGAAGCTTCCTTGGCAGCGGCTAGAGCTGTGGCTACTTCGGCGGCGTTGGCGGCACTAATGGCAAGGGTATGTGAAGCAGCCTGAAAAGACGAAATCAGTTTAGTGCAGATTTTTCCAACAAATTATTGTATAAGTGTATCTACTAACCAGCTAGATATACCCTTAGAAACCAGAAAAATACCAAGATTTTAAATATTATGTGTGTCACCATGCATTACTAGATTTTTGGTAGGTATAAAAAGTCTGACAATGGCGATCATAAAACATTTAGAAAATAAATACAAATTTTATTTTAGTTTTAGGAGAAATTAGGTTTCTTATTAATTATATTATCAAAACTGTTTTGATATTTTCATCGTAATTATGAATAAGAATAAGAATATCACCAACCTTAGACAGAGAATGGTCGGGGTGGACTCCAGGATGATAGGTCGAAGGGATGAGTGAGTTGCTGGGGTCGCTGTAAGCTGAGACGTCGGCGGTAGCCGCCAGAGGCCATCCTGCCAGACCGACTCCGCTGCTTGCTGCGGGCCAAGGAGCGGCAAGGCTTGATGAGCTAGGCCACCCGGAAACTCCGGCACCAGCGGGCCAAGCTGAAGCGGCACCAGCGGGCCAGGAGGACGCAGCACCGCCGGACGGCCAACCGTACCCCAGACCAAGACCTAATCCACGTTTTGAGGATTTCTTCTCGTCTGTGGCGCACAGAACTGAGATGGCGCAGGTTAGAGAGAGGACAACCTAGAAAAGACAAAAGAGTAATGATTGTAATTTGCAAAACAATTATATTCTTTACTATACATTTTAATGGCATTGTAGAGCTACTCTATTATTAAGTGAGGATTCATTTTAAATACAAAGCTCAAGAGAAACACTGCACTTCAAAGAGTTATTTCAACAACTTGTATTTGAAAAAAAACAGGAAAAACTAGTAAGAATTAAATGTATTTAAAATATGATAAAAAGATACAATCTTATAGAAAGTGTAAATAATAGCCTACATTTGTTGTGATTTTATTATAAGTATTTAAAAATGTTTACAATAAGTTTTAACATTGTAATTAGATTTTTTTATTGATACATAATATATACAGGGTCATTTTTAAAAACCCCCCGTCCCTTTCTATCACCCCATCTCAATTATTTGTACTGTAATGTATACTTATGACTTGTGACATATCAAATTGAGCCCTTTAAAAACCATGATTTCTGAACTATTATTGGCGTTTCTGTATTGTGATAGACGATAATAAGAAATCATAATTTCAGCTTTTATCCGATAACCCGGTTATATTTTGAGATACGGGAAAAATAAAAAAAAACTTTTTGTTTGTTCAAAAAATAACATTTGTTGTTAACTAAAATTCTTTGTTAAGTTAGCGGTTTTCGAGATATCTTATATTACAAATTTTAAACTGCCACCATTTCGAAAACGTATGAAATACGTTTTGGTTTGTTGTGCTTGGGTAAAAAATTGAATACCAAATATGTATTTGAAATGTGCGTTCAATATATTTCCTGTATCTAAATATATTAAGTATTTTGGAAAAAAAAATGTTGTAATAAGTGGAAACGGAGCATTTCCGAAACTATGTTCATATGAACTTTTTAGTTCTTTTCATACTAAGAAAATACTCTGGAATTTAGTTTTGAAACTTTTAAATCAATTTAAATTGCACATTTGTCCCGTAATAAACTTAAATAATAAAAAAAAGTGAATCATGCTAGTGAGGAATTTATATACTTTGGAAGGACTGTGTAATGGAGTAAGATCCATTGTTACTCAATTAGATGTGTAATAATATAATTAATTCAAGGAAATTTATTACGGGCGAACCAACTGAAAAATAAGTGCATATTCCTAGAATAACGACGGAGTCACGCGAAAGTCAGATAAAATGATCCTCAGGTAGTGGTTTATCGATGGAGAAAAATTAAACTTTACCCTAATTTTGTTACTACCTTTATTCACTGGGCTATAAGGCATCAATTGGTACAGTTAGACCAGCATATGCTATACGTGGCATTCTATATAGTTAAGAAAGGAGTAGTTTAGAATCCTTTTACTTAATGGAAATCCATGCTATAGGCCTACATCAAATGTTACATGTACAGAGTTAAATGATAGATGAGTTCTTTTTTATAAGCTTTTAGTTCAACATTTGAAGATTTTCAACTCAGGTTTTAATGTTTAAACTTGTGTATTTCGGTTTAAGATTTAATTGCTAATTTTTAAAGGTTTTCATTAATTAATTACAAATGGTATAAATAAATATAAAAAAATTCAAAAAAAATATCTATATGAAAAATATTACTTTGAATACAAATTTTGTGATGTCTTTTCACTTACCATTTACTATATCTTTTAAAATTTCTTATTATTTAAAAGATTGCTAAACAAATTAGTCTTGAAAAAGACGTCACAAGGTTTCCACAAGATGTAATAGTATATTTCGCACCTAGGCTCGAAAATGAGGTTTCGCAGGCTTGAGATCGTGTTTCAAGTTCGAGACGGAGTCGAGAACTTGAAACGATCGAGAGCTGCAAAACCCTTTCGGCCGTGGTGCGAACGCTATTTTTCACCACACTACACAATAAAATAAACACTATATAAAAAAATTAAAAAAGGAATATTTATTTAGCACTCATGAAAATGAAACTTTGAGGTTATAAACTAACTATCTATGGAAAGTACAGTTTTACCTCAGTTGCTAGGCAACGGTGAAAATAACAATTATGTGTGTGCCACTAGTATGTCGGCAATTCCTATTGAGTCATTTTCCATATGGGCCGATTTCATAACGAAATTGTGTTGAGATATACGTTCATATTTTAATTGAATAAACGAACAGCTGACTTTACGGCCCTAGGGCAGAAAAGAACTACTTTCGGCCTCCAAATGACGTTCCGAAAATAGCTGAAAACATCGTAGTGTGATGAAAATAAAATTTTGTTTTGAGGTAATAAAAACCTTTTTTTAGTAACTTATTAATAATTTAGTATGGACTTTACATAATATTTTTCTCGTAATTTGGATCTGGAGTAATATTATGGACAATTAGCAAGATAATTTTGTTTTGTTTTGTAACCAACAACTTGGTTACTTTCAAGATCCAGAAATAATTTTAAAAACCGTTATATTTGGAATTGTGTTTGTAAAATTATCTAGTTTCAAGATAGTTTACATTAAAAATTTTAAACGGCTGCAATTTTGAAAATAAAAGAAAAAACAATTTGCTTTTTTGTACATTGGTAAAAGATGTTATACAAAATATGTATTCAAAGTTTGCGTTGAATGTATTTCCTACATCTAAAGATATTCAGTATTTTGTAAAGAAAAACAAACTGGAAAACAAATCATTTCCGAAACTATGTTCATTTTTTGTATGAACTTTTTTCTACTACTGGAAATTTCTCCGTTTCTTTCTGAATCACCCAGTATATAAAATATTGTTTAATTTACTTTTGTAATAGTTTTTTTCTCATGTGTGAACTACTATTTTATTAGATTGTATTTCTAAAGGGGATTCAAATATAACGCTTGGAATTACTGAATAATATCAGAATTTTACCCGATAGTAGGTCCATTTCCCTGCACTTGTTTTAACGCAATCAGCTGGCAGAAATGTTTCCATTGATATGTTTGTATGGATTTGTTTCTTCTATTTAGATCTGGATTAATTTAATTCCAAAGTTTATTCGCTATATATACAAAATATTTCGAAATTTCATTCATTTTCTTGTGTAAAAAGTATTTTTTTCTAATGTACCGCTACATTATTGCTTTAACTAAAACTAAATTCATACTTACAATTTGAAACTTGGCCATTTCTTTGCACGTTAAGACTGTAATGTAATGACAGAAGAGCTGTTGAAGGACTGATGCCGTCCACAAACCCGGCTTCAATATTTATACCAGAGTCCGTACATTTTGACAGATAGCCGAGGAAATAATTATTTTCTTAGGGACGAGTTATAATTATAATTAATGGAGTACATTGTTTACTTTCACGGCGTGTTAACCAGCGCCCTTCCCGTCACTGGACGACACCTTGGTCACGATCAGGATCGGTGGACGGATTACGCAATACCGCCCGCGATAAGGCAGACGTAACATCGGTACCGGGACGTAACGTCTCTATAGCGGTGCAGGTGACTCACTATTGGAGAGCATAATATATCTAGTGTATTGTCAGCAATCAGTTCAAAGCATACGTTACTTTTGTGACACAAAAGAAATTTGTCAGATCAATAATATATACCTATCTACAACTAAGTAAAACAGCCCCTCGAGGTCAGCTGTTTCAGATGGGTTAGTAAAAACCGCCCCGGGCAAAATGAGTCTTCAGAAATAACTAACAATAACACTAGCTGTAACCTAACACAAAACAAAAACTCTGTAAGTGCCATCATAAATAAGACAAATTTCATGATTGTTTTCATAAAAATAATTTTTTTAGTAAAATTACAAAATTTCCATTCTTTTAAAACAAACAGTAAGTAAATTAATCTGATCTGCAGATCCAGAAGTAAGTATCAATATTATGCTTGTAATCTAGGCCTAAAACCGAAAACATGAAAAAGCGTTCATATAAATATACTGATGAAAAAAACTGGAATTTCATAATTTTGTTTACGATACCGACAAAAGTCGGCCTAGTGTTTCTCCAGAAATAGGTATCAATAAAGTTGTAACAAAAAAAAACACAAAAAGCACCAATTTATACAGACGAAAAAAATAACATTTCATATTTTTGAATTGAAAACTTCTTATGGCCCGTTCGGCACTTTTTGCGTGGGTATTCGAATGAAATCTCGCGCACCTTACCGTACCCATTGTATTTTAGTTTCGTGTAGTTTAAGGCTGTATCACAAATACAAAAGAAGAAACAAATTATGTATGGGTTAATTCATTAGCTGTATGGTCACGACAATAGTTTTAATTCAGTCACGACAAGCACCGATGAAATGGACATTGTGCTTCCTCATTTTGTAAGTGGTGTTAATAAAGTGTTTGGTGATGCCTCTAAAATGGACATAGTTCTTTCTCATGTTTTTGAAAATGTCTAAATTTGCTAATTTGCTTGCTACCTGTGGTAATAAATGCAGATGTATTAAAGAAACTTGTGTTGGTTCAGTATAGGCCTAACCTAAAATTATGTTATTATTATTTGACTATAGACAATTATGTTTATCTTATTTTTTAGATTTCAATTTTAAATGGGACAAGATAAAAATAATGATAAAATTTCGGATTACATCAATATAACCAAAGATTTATATTATGACTGTTTTCACTTCTGTCAGCAGTCTCACGACTGCTTTCTTTTTTTTTTGAGTAAAATTAAAAAAATTTGCATTAATTTAAAACAAACCCTACGTAAATCGGATCCGTAGATCTCCAGAAGTAAGTATCAATACGGTTGTAGCCTAAAACCAAGAAACATCAAAAAGCGCCCATATAAATATACCGATGAAATTAAACAGGAATTTCATAACTTTTTTATAATAGTGGCATTTTTTTTACAAACTGCACTAATATCGACCCAGTATTTCTCCAGAAATAGGTATCAATAAAGTTGTAAATAAAAAATAACTAAAAGCACCATTTTATACAGTCAAAATAAAAATTAATTTTCGTAATTTTTTTATAGTGAATACATTTTCTTTCTTTTAAAACAAACCTCACGAAAATCGGGCCGGTAGTTTTCGAGAAATACGTGTCAATAGGATCACCAACGTTAAAGGCTATGCTGACTTATTATACAGGGTGTCCTGCGACCATATGAACAAACTTTATCACGTTATTCAGCATGTCAAAAGACATTTTTTGTCTCTTGTAATATTTTTGTAAAGTTAACGGTTTTTGAGATATTTGACATTAAAAATTATAAACGGCCGCCATTTTGAAAATATTTAAAATAATGTTTTCATTTTTCGTACAGTGATAACAAGTTACGCAACAAAAAGGTGTACAAAGTTTGAGCTCAATATCTTTTCTACTTCCAAAAATATTAAGTATTTTGTAAAAAAAAACACGTACAGACAGATAGACCGAAATCGGAATGAGATAGGACACTTGTTATATTACATTTTTTGTTTCTTTTGACATGCTGAATAACGTAATAAAGTTTGTTCATATGGTTGCAAGACAGCTTGTATAATTAATACTATTCAAAATGCTAGACATTTTACCGCTGCACCCCTTACACAAAGAATATTAAAAATGTTTTATATAATATGAAATCATCTTTCAAGTGGTGGACATATTTATTTGGAAGGGTGAAATAAATTGGTGGCAGTATCTGGGCCATTTGAAGATTTTTTCATATTGTACTCCAAAACTATTCAACCAATAGCCAATGTGTATTAAATCTATTGGTTTAATTTTTTTTAAACTTTAAGAAATTAATGAAAATTTGGTCAACAGAAACATTCAAATAAAATTCTAGTAATAAAGAGAACTTGTTTGTTTTGTATTTTAATTGGTTACTGCAGATAGGTTTTCACAATCGGTAAGTTGTATGAAAGTTTTATTGTTAGGCTGCTTGTGTCGTGTCTATGGATGTGTTATTTCTACAGGGTGTTTCGCAACCATTCTACCAAACTTTACCTGTCTTGCCTGGTTTAGAGGTTGTATGTCTGTATTTGTGTATTTGAAAAAAGCATTATTATGTCTTGAACGGTTTAAGATAAATTCATAAATCTCAGCTTGAAAAATTATCACATTGGCTCACACGATGAATGAAGAACATTACATTTTGTTGTAATTATTCGTTTCAAAATGGAGGAAGTTCAAATTTTTCAAAGTTAAATACCTCAGAAACTAAGGGTTTTACGAAAAAATGTCAAGGTACAAAAAATGTAGACAATGTGAAGACAAACCCGAAACGGAGTGTCGGTTTTTATCGTCGCTACATTCTTTGTCGAAATTGCAAGCAACTGATCGCAACGAAAATGTATTTTAAAATGCAGTTAACAGAAATTAGTGATTATTGTATCGACATGCCCAGGAAAACGCATCTTCGGATAAAACTTCGCGACAGGATATTTAGTTTAGTTTTACAAATTGGTTATTGACGGTCACCATTATAAACACAAAATAATTCGACCACGCAGCCGTACCGCTGACGTGAGTTGAGCAAATTTCCAAAATTAAGTTTATAGGCCTATGTTTTAGGGTTTCAACCGAAAATTTGGGAAATAGGTTACTCACGAAGGCGTTGAACAGCTGTCTGTGTGTACGCAATAAATTAGTAGAATTTATTTCCTAATAGTGGCCTCGCTTTGTGGTCGAATTATTTGCTACTCCCGACCTTGGGTCTTACCATAAGGACCACTGCAATAGCTCATTTTTCCTATGGAAATTCTCTAATAAATACATTCGAAAGTGAAAAGTTAAGCTTTATGTATAATAAACAGTAGTTGTTCGTATTTTCTCGCCCAGCTATACTAACGACGCCGATAAGTGTCGAAACACGAGTGCCATGTTTTCGCTCATTTATTATTGACTTTATTTACATAAAATTGTTCAGAACTAAACTCTACAAATTTCGTTATGCAGGTTTACTCCTTACACTGGCAATATAACGAAGATGTTGTAGTCCAAACCTAACAAGTATGCATTTTGAACTCAATATTGTGTTTCAACCCAGGTTTCTCGTTTAGTGGAGATGGGAAATGTTTTATGAGATTTTTCTCATTAAAATCCATATAAAACCACTAAATTAACTCTAGAATTATTTATTTAGTAGGACTAAATTCACCATTTGCAGCAAAAATTCCAGTAGTTGTAACTCTATTCTACCAAAGCGTTTTCGGAGTTTTTAGTACAAGAACTTAGTTCATTAGAGAAATTTTGCTGTGAATTTCTTATTAAGGAAATAATGCATTCATACTGCAGTAAAATCCCTTAAAAATCTGTTTGGTTTGTATGTAGGGGGTAATCTTTGGAACTACTGAACCGATTGAAAAAATAGTTTTACTAATAAAAAGCTACACTATTTCTGAGTAATATAGGCTATAATTTATTTTGATAAAACATATTTTATTTCAATATTTCTAAATTTAATCGGACAAAATTCTTAGGTTAGGCTTGACTACCGTAGCAACCAATTGAATAAAATAACAGATAAAACAGCTGTTTGCTCTAATATTTTCATTAATAGCTGATTTCAAAGTATGAAGCAATTATTTGTATTTCTAACTTTTAGCTTAGGTTTTTATTAAAGTGTAGATCTGAGCTTTTCTGGTTCTTTTGACCTTTATTAATAATAATAATAAATAATTTCATTTGAACATTTAACATGTTAGCTTTGGAGTTATTTTTAATCTTACACCTGTGATAACATGATTAATGTGTATAGAAGGTTCCAACGGGGTTGGCGTGCGGAGCACGCAGGGAGTTCCTCTAGTACTATATTAATATATATATTAGATTAAATTAGCAAACACAATTTAGAGAGTGCGTTGAAAAACTAATTTTGAAGTGACTTTTGGTTCATAAATAAGATTCATAAGATCAGTACAGGTGGTTGAGCGCGTATCAAACATATGGGTGTTTAATTTTAATGTAATTTATTTTATATGGGTAGATATCCCATTTTAGTTATTATTCAGTTTTAAGGGTAGTTATACCATTTCATTGCTTTGAGTTAAGTAATCGAATTGCAAATTGTTTTTGTTTTTTTTATTACTTTAGAATAATATTACACAAATTTAGCTTTTAAGCTTGTAGGAAGTTAGCACAATTTATTTAATTATTTTTAATAGTAGTTACTCCATTTTAATCTCTTAAATGGATTGTAGTGACCATAATCTCTGAAAAATCCTGGAACTAATATATGCAAATTGTAAAATTTTTTAGTGAAATTAGTTGAGTAGTTTTTTTATTACATAGAAAAAATGAGTGTATAACTGATTATTCTATTTTAAGGGTAGTTATGCCATTTCATGCTTTTGACTTACGTAATTGAATTGTAAATGTTTTTTATATCACCTAAGAATAATATTACACAATTTTAGTTGTATAGCTTCTAAGTTAGTTCAATTTATATATATTGTATAGGGAGGGGTAGAATCACCATTTCAACACATAAATTATTGTAGTAATTGTAACGTCTAAACACTCCTGGCATTAATATAAATAAAATGTGAAATTTTAGTGAAATTGGTAGAATAGTTGTTGAGTCTATATGGAGGACAAAGACACAAACATTCACTTTTATATATAGAGATATCAGTAAAAACATGACAGTAAAATACAAACATTTTAACGCTTTAACGCTGATAATTTAAATCAGAAAGCTGCATTGTAAAAAGCCGTAGTTTTTCCTCAAACGCAGTTTTTGTTACTTTTAAAATACAAAATTTAGGGAAATTGTATGAAAAACCTTCACAATTTATGTTTTTCAAAATTACAATTACATTTTTGTAAAAGTTTATTATAAACGTTAACACATTCTCCAACTTCATTTATGGGCATCTTCCGGCAAGATATGTTTGTTTAAAAACTATAAGATATTTAATTTTAAAATGTAACTTTCATTTAAACCTGACAACAAATTTATAAGTGAGTGCTCAGGTTTGGGTAATGTATGAGTAGCCATATGAGCTTAGAAAAAAGCTTACATTTTTAAATCATACATTTCAATTTTATTTATATCTACTAGTAAGCCCCCGTGAAAAATCCCAGACAGATTAATTAGATACACATCAGAAATACATCATTTAAAAAAATTTATATAAAATAGAACAAGTTTGGGTTGGCTTGAAAGCTTTAATTTTACTACGATATGAAAAAAGGAAAAGGTTTATTTGCTTGATTTTCTTTCTTGACTTGGTTGCAGGCCATACCTCGGAAACACATTAGTGGTCAGTTCAATGAAAAACATCTTGTAATAAACACATAAATATATAAATACTAATAAGCCCTCGTGAAAATTTCAGACAGATTAGTTAGATAAAAAAAAATAATATTTAAAAAACAACAGACTTTATCTAGACCTACCTAACTATGCTGACGGGGATTTTTAAATCGGTAAATGTGTACAATTATAAGGATTATAAAACTGTAGGCCTATGTGTTTATTTTTAAATCCATATATTTATTATATATTTAAAGAAATAACAAAATATTATCTTTTAATTCCTTTTTATTTCGTATTGATAGATCAAATAATTTATAAGGGTCTCTTCTCCCGAATTGGCATCTCTTCTTTAATTTTGTATAAAAAAATATATTGATGATAAAAGGTTGTATTTATACACGGTTTATAACCTCAAAGCAAATCTTATAACGTATTATTGCATACATTAGTTCTATAACGCATATTTAAGAAAATGAACTTCACAAAAAATTAATTATAATGGTTGAAGTTGTAAACATAACCCCAAAGTATAATTTACGTTGGATTTTGTTAAGTATTAGGCCTACAGGTTGATAGGTGAAATCAGCTGTTATATTATATGTTACGTACGTGCCTACACTCGCTTTTACAGGAGTTAATAGATACTGAAATAAAATTTTGACTAAGAAAAATTACCTTAAATTATTTTAGAAAAAAGTTTTTATTTATTTAAATGTATTAACAATTTTTAAATAATAACTAAAATTCTGAGTTTACATAATACCGAAAGGAAATGCTATAACGACAGTTATTTATTAAAAAATACCACGGTACACATTAAAACTGTACGTGTTTTAAAAGCCCAGTCGACATTAATGAAATCTCATTCTAAAAGTATTTGTAACTGATTACAACCAGAGAAATGATTTGTTCTTGGGATTTGGATTCGGGTTTTTCGTTTCGAATCTGCGCGACGCTTCCCCGCCTACATTCGTGCCCCCAGACTTCCTGGACCCATCCCATCGTGTTCTTCTTTTAATTAAAAGACATTCCAAAGAGTACGCACAGTTCATTCCGCCCCTCACATCTTTCCCCGGCAACATATTTTCGGAACGACGTATTGGCCCACTGTCTGCCCTATATATTTTTTATTTAATTAAATCCGGTTATATAACGTAAGTGAAGAAAAAAGAGAAAACTTTTACAAAATCACTTGAATTAGAGATTAAAATTCATTTGCCAGTCGTAAAATGCCTTACTTCTCCAGCTGTCGTATCCGGCATACCCAGTGTTAACTCGTTCCAAGTTTATTTCTCGAAATCATTAACGTGACAGAGTGAAAGATAATATGTTGATATAACTACAACCATGGGAATATGGCCAAATAATTAATTGGCCTACATTATCTTATTAATTTATATGTATATCCATACTAATATTATAAAGAGGTAAAGTTTGTTTTTTGTTTGTTTGTTTGTTTGTATGTAGGGGGTAATCTCTGGAACTACTGAACCGGTTGAAAAAATAGTTTTACTAATAAAAAGCTACACTATCCCTGAATAACATAGGCTATAATTAATTCGTTTCAATAAAAACCTTTTTTTATTTCAATATTTGTAAATTTAGTCGGAAAATTCTTAGGTTAGGCCTAGACTGATGAACCAACACGTGTATTTACATTTATTACCATAGCAACCAATTTAATAAAATAACAAATAATGTAGCTGTTAGCTCCAATATTTATATTAACAGCTGATTTCAAAATTTGAAGACATTATTTTTGTATTTCCAGCTTTTGGGTTAGGGTTTTAAAGTGTAGACCTGGGCCTTGCTGGTTCTTTTAACCATTATTACAACTGCCGTTATAAAATATAAGAAATAATTTAATTTTAACATTTAAAATTATTTACCATCTTAGTTTTGAGGTTATTATTAATCCTACACCTTTATTGTAAATAAAACATACCATACGTTTTTATAAGGTCCCATTGGGAGTTGGCGTGCGGAGCACTCAGGGGTCTCCCCTAGTACTATTATAAATAGGTAACATTTGTTTGTTTGTATGTAGGGGGTAATCTCTGGAACTACTGAATCGATTGAAAATTTTGTTTTACTAATAAAAAGCTACACTGTCCCTGAGTAACATAGGCTATAATAATTCATTTCGATAAAAACATTTATATTCCAATATTTGTAAATTTAGCAAGGAAAAATCTTAGGTTAGACCTAGACAGATGAACTAACACATGTATTTACATTTATTACCATAGCAACCAATTGAATAAAATAACAGATAAAACTGCTGTATAATCAAATATTTTCATTAACAACTGATTTCAAAATTCGAAGCAATTATTTGTATTTCTAACTTTTAGGTTAGGTTTTTATTAAAGTGTAGACCTGAGCCTTGCTGTTCTTTTAACCTTTATTATAACTGTTGTTATAAAATATACGAAATAATTTGATTTGAACAATTACCTTTATTTACCATCTTAGCTTTAGGGTTATTATTAATCCTTCATCTTTATTATAAAGAAAAGATAACATGATTATGAGTATAGAAAATTCCAACGGTGTTGGCGTTCGGAGTTATGGAAATATTGTAGCAAACAGCTACATTATTTGTTATTTTATTAAATTGGTTGCTATGGTAATAAATGTAAATACACGTGTTGGTTCATCAGTCTAGGCCTAACCTAAGAATTTTTCCGACTAAATTTACAAATATTGAAATAAAAAATGTTTTTATCGAAATGAATTGTAGCCAATGTTACTCAGGGATGGTGTAGCTTTTTATTAAGTATGTTTTAATCAGTTCAGTAGTTCCAGAGATTACCCCCTACATACAAACAAAAAAAAAAAATGTTTCCTCTTTATAATATTAGTATAGATAGATTAAATCTGCTATGATCTATATAATCACTTTGAGTACAATTTTCTGCAAATCCTAGAGTACCCGTTTTATTTGTGTTCGTCAGCGCGTTTCGGACTTCCTTCCTTCTGGAGACCCACTTCAGTACCGGATTTATCCGTTAGGGACTCGTAACTACTGAACTTTATAATCTTCTGTAACGTTGGGTTCTTTTAATTTGTTTGAACCTCTGCCTCCACCTCCGGCTAACGCGCTACTTCGTTCCGCTCGCAGCTGACAAACTCACTTCACAAGTTTGTATCCCGGCCGTCGGCCTCCGATCAGAAAATACTCTATGGTTCAACCCAAGTGGTTTTAAACGGGTACTTATGGTATTTTACATTTTAATCGATTTTGGAGGGACCTGACGGGCTAAAATTTCAACAACAAAAAAACGGTGCTTTTTTCATCCGAAAGTTTTTACAAAAAAATCTAACAACCGAAAGCACATTTTTTTTATTGAAAGACATTTTTTTTATCTTTCCGTACAAGAACAGAACATTTTTGGAGTTATATCTAAAAAAATATTCTGCACTTTACCTGGTTCTAATCAACGTTGGGCAGCTTCTATCCTAGGCTGCCCAAATACAAACTCCTTGCAAAGCGAACCGAAACGAAGCCTCCCATCGCGTCAGCTTGTACTTGAAGCTGAAGTAAAAACACTTGCTACTAATATAATTCGTACACGCAGGCAGCTACTCAACGTTCAGATATTAAACTCACGTCAGCGGTTCAGCTGTGCCATCGAATTATTTTTCTGGATCAATTCATTGGTAACATTTATTCAACTAACTGTTTTAGTGTATCTTTAACAGTTTAGCATTCGTACAAAAATGCTAAACTGGGAATTTTTCAATCACCTTTTCATTCATTCAATCAATATTTAATTCTTAAAAAAAATTTGTTTATATTACTCAAAACTGATCATAACGGCATTGCATCAGTAAAGGTTTCAAAGTAGTTTTGTATTCGTAATATAAAAACATTATCTTTCTCTTTTTATAGTATGCTAGGAGAAACCCCTGCGTGCTCCGCACGCCAACCCCGTTGGAACCTTGTATACACATAATCACGTTTTGTATTCTTTTATAATAAAGGTGTAGGATTAATAATAACCTCAAAACTAAGACAGTAAATAATGTTCAAATCAAATTATTTTGTACATTTTATAACAGCAGTTATAATAAATGTTAAAAGAACCAGCAAGGCTCAGGTCTACACTTAAAAAACCTAACCTAAAAGTTAGAAACACAAATAATTGCTTTAAAGTTTGAAATAAACTGTTAATGGAAATATTAGAGCAAACAGCAGTTTTATGTATTAATTTATTCAGTTAGTTGCTATGGTAATAAATGTAAATACATGTGTTAGTTCATCAGTCTAGGTCTAACCTAAGATTTTTCCTTACTAGATTTACAAATATTGAAATAAAAAAATGTTTTTATCAAAATGAATTATAGCCTATGTTACTCAGGGATAGTGTAGCTTTTTATTACTAAAACTATTTTTCAATCGGTTCAAAAGTTCCAGAGATTACCCCCTACATACAAACAAATTTTACCTCTTTATAATGGTACTAGGGAGACCCCTACGTGCTCCGCACGCCAACCCCCAATGGAACCTTATAAAAGCATATGGTATGTTTTATTTACAATAAAGGTGGGTGGATTAATAATAACGTCAAAGCTAAGATGGTAAATAATTTTAAATGTTCAAATCAAATTTCGTACATTTTATAGCAGCAGTTGTAATAAAGATTGAAAGAACCAGCAAGGCTCAGGTCTACACTTTAAAAAAATAACCTAAAAGTTAGAAACACAAAAAATTGCTTCAAAGTTTGAATTCAAATGGAAATATTAGAGCAAACAGCTATTTTATCTATTATTTTATTCAATTGATTACTATGGTAATTGATGTAAATACATGTGTTTACTAAGAATTCAGTCCGACCAAATTTACAAATATTGAATAAAATTTTGTTTTATCAAAGTGAATAATTACAGCCTATGTTACTCAGGGATAGTGTAGCTTTTTATTAGTCCTATTTTTTTCAATCGGTTCGGTAGTTCCAGAGATTACCCCCTAAATACAAACAAATAAACAAACAAACACATTTTACCTCTTTATGATATTAGTATAGAAGTGCATTTGTCTACATTCACACGCATACAGTTAGGTTGTCTGTTGACATTAAGCGCATACCTTTAAAACCATTAAATAAAACCACTTAATTAATTATCTTACAATCTCACTTCACATTTCCATATACGTAAGACCGGTACGTGTCTAATCCATCATAATATGCGACACAATAAGTCATGGTAACCTTCCCCTACCAATTTATTATTTCACTTACTGTAAAGAGTAGAGGGGACCAGGTAGTATCCGAATGGCACAATAAACAGCATCTCTATAAAGCGAGATGTAGTCAGTGATATTTCACCTCTCCGTTGAACAGATTCTGCGTGCTTTTACACTGTGGAAAGGAGGTCTCACAGACATGTTATTCTGTATTTTCAATGAACATGTTTGCTTTGTACATTTATTAGCGAATTAACATAGGAAAGATGAGTAATTGCAGTGACTCTTATGGTGAGACCTAAGGTTGAAAGTAGTAAATGAGCACCGAGATCTCGGTCCCCAGGACACGTTTTGGGATGTCATAAAAAATTATATACAGGGTGGTTATAAAGTCTTTTCCCCCCTCTTTAACTTTTGTGTTTGTTAAAACAAACAAATATCCTTTTGGGTACGATACTAACTTAACCGAAAGTATATTTTGAAGCAATCGGAAATTTTGAGTCACCCCTAAAAATTGGGGATTTTGGGGGCAACTCAAAATTTTTAAATGGGAAGTATGGTCATTTGATACCTCATTTTAAAGGTATATTTAAGACTAGGAAAAAACGACATAAAGAAAATAAAAATCGAACCACCCAAAACAAAATGGTGGCCCTAAACGTGTTGAAATAAATCGACATAAAGTTGCTAATATCTCAAAAAGGAAGAGTTATTAGAAAAAATTTCAAGAGACAAAAAATGTTTATTTCAAAGTGCTTGACCTAAACAAAGTGCTCCCAAATCAATTTCGTAAATTTTATTTATTTTTTAAATTTCTAAGATGAAGGAGTAAAAATAAAATTTACGAAATCGATTTGGAAGTAATTTTTTAGGTCAAGCACTTTGAAATAAACATTTTTTGTCTCTAGAAATATTTTCTAAAAATTCTTCCTTTTCGAGATATTAACAACTTTATGTCAATTTATTTCAACACGTTTAGGGCCGCCATTTTGGTTAGAGTGGACCTTTCGAAGTCCGGTTTGCGGCAATGTGTTCTACTAACTAAGACCTTTAATTTGATACCAAACTCGACCTATGCTGCTATTTAAGAATTTTGTCTGACTCCTCGTGGGCCGTCCCCCTTAAGGGATAAAAAAGTGATAATACCTTAAAAGAGTAGACATTTATGGCTATTATTGATATACCAAGTCTCATTACTTTATCTATAATTGTAAAAAATATATTACACCGTTCCGTTACTTTTCAATCACACTGTATATGTATATAATATGTGCTCACACTCTAACGGCCGCATTTTAAGTCCGATTTGTTCCAAATTTGGTACACACGTCGGTTGAATACGTCGATCGGACGAGTTCGTTAGCCAAACAAATCCAACAAACGGAAGCACGTTTTTGACCGGCAGTAACAGTTTTTTTTTTGGGGATTTTTCGAGTCAGGATGAATTTGTTTTAGGTTTTACGTAAAACAATAAATGTAGGATATTATTCTGCACATTTTGGTTGTTACACAACCTTATAGCTCGCCCGATTCCCCCAAAATCAATAAAACCGTATCATAACATAAAAGTTCGTGGTTCAAATTTTACATGAGGAATTTTACCGATGGGGACATCTGATCTGAGGCCAACTCGATCATCTGGTCGAGATGCAAACTCGCAAATCGTGAGCGCGTGAGTCAAAGTTGGAAGCTTTGGTACAACAAATTCTAATAGTATATTTCATTCGCACGACAGCTATACAGCGCCTTCGTGAGTATACCAATGTCCCAAATAGTTGGTTGAAACCCTAAAACATATAAAGGGAATTTTGGAAATTCGCTCATGTCACGTCAGCGGTTTAGCCAAGTGGTCGAATCGTTTTGAAAAATTGCCGTTTTTAAGAAAAATGTATCCTAAATTTTGTGTTTCAACAGAATCCTTTATTTTTTTATTGCAGAAAATGTATAACTGTTGTAAAAAAAACTTTATTGGTTTTACTTTGAAAATACAATGGTAAAGTGTAAAACATGATACTGACGTGGTCTATAAAACATGATATAAGACAATCTAATTTTTTCTCATGTACATTAAATTTGTTGTCACTATATATTATTTTATATATATTGTATTAATTAATTACATAGTTTATTAATTTTTTTCAAATTTCCTTGCAATCGGCGATTTGTTCTGGTTATGAAGCAACACAAAATTATTACATACATGCATAGAGTATTTTTTGTCCCTCCATATACTCACGTTTTTATATGAATTGTATTCTAGTTCCACGGTTCATTCAAAGTTAGTTTTTAAAAGAAAAACTAGTTTGGCGGTACAAGTTTGTCAAAATTTAACGATTTGCGTCAAATTTACTATAAACTAATCGAAATTTAAATATAACACGTAATATGATAATGGTTTTTATTAATTTTTGACAATAAATTAACTGACTTTTTGGTATTAGGCACCTAGTACTTGTTTTCATTGAGTGCAGCCAAGCGACACTAATTAGGGTCGGCCGGGCGGAAGACGCTAGCCTTTTCCTTGTTCAGCGTTATGCTGTCCACAACTATAATCATTTTCACTGTAACACGTTTTAACTCCATAAGTTGGAACCGAGGATCGTTCCAACTAAATTGGTCCAACTAAATACAGAAGAGAATACAACCAAAAATGCGTACTACCCTTTGAGGCGTAATCACGTTTACTTTAACACATTTACAACTTTAAAATGATTTTTAGCAGATTTATTGCTTAAAAATTATTGAAAAATCGAGTTTGGGTTTTGTAAAAGTAATGACGTTCTATGACATGATTTTTTTCACAAATTAGGAACAATAAGAAATAAACACTTAGAAAATTTAGTTATTGATTTATTATAAAAATGCAGTTATAAAAAACAAACAGCTCAAAAACAATGTAGTCAAAAAAGTGAGAAACACGCCGGACAGAAGAACAAAGCGACGTGGCAGTTTCGTGTACACAATGCCATGTCCGCTCATCCTACCAGAATAAAGTATCAACTATTACTACAAAGTTACAGTACATATCTACACTCTAGTGGTGAAATAACCGACTATTTGAGTCATAATAGTAACTCGTTTCCATGGCAACCAGGAACGTCATATGACGTGATTACTCCTTTGAGCAAAAACGTAGGATCACGTATTATGAAGTGAATGCTCTTTAGGCGTAAAATAAGCCACCCCTCACAGGGCTAGAGTGCGCACTGTTAGTTACGTTTTATAATACTTAGTCAATTGTTTGTCCACGTCTTTGTTTAGTTTCGTTCTCAGCGAGTCTTTAGTTAATTCATGAATCAATCAATTTGAATTCCATTTAAATGTGTGACAGCAAAGCGTCAAGTAGTGCTTCAAAAGTCACCGTGAATTTGTCCGGGAAAGAAGAATTAAGAGGCGAATTCTTTTAAGAGACGTTTTATTTAACGTTGCCTAATTAAGATCATGGGCGCCCATACCCATGGGCAGAGGGAGGCCACTGATGCTCCCTCCCCAGCTCCCAGGAAAAGGAAAATGTGTATATTATTAATTATAGTCAGGTATTTTTCATTAAAGAGATTAGCACTGTTTTAAATGTTGCTGTTTGATTTTACATATACTTATTTTATTTTTACAAGAGTTCAAGCTGGGTCACTACTTGGTGCGGCCTCTAGGAGTGTTGTAGGTCTTTGTGTATCCACTGACGGTGTAAAGGTACAGACTCAATGCTGTGTGGGTTAATATTTCATCTGAACAGCCAAATTGGCTTACCAAATTCTAAAAGTTTTCTTGAGGAGGTCAAAAATATCCCTGGACTCCTTTTGCCGAAGGAGTTGAGGGTACTCCTTAACACGTTCACTACTACGCAAATTTCGTATTTCCTATGCTAGGAGCTGACCTTTTATTTTTTATATTTGTGGTCTAAATGAGTAGAAGTTATTTCATTTCTTACTTTTTAACCTTTCTACGTAATAATCACTAATATTTTAAAGCGGACGCACACGTGCGTCCGTAGCACATAGGCTTAAAATTGGCATACGAAGCACGCAATGCTCTGTGTATTGGAAATACTCCCAATAAGTGGGGTGGCGTGCGAAGCACGTATTACGTTGTGTTGTATTGGAAATACTCCCAATACGGGGGTTGGCGTGCAATGCACTGTGCGTCGGCCGCGTCTCACGGTGTTCAGTGTCAAGCTCACATGTGCGTCCTTAGCAGCGAACGTGTTAAGCCACCCGGTCTAGCACCCCCCCCCCCCCCCCCCTAGGAAATATCATCTTATGGGCTCCCATGATTAAGATTAAACTCTTTCCTGAAAATGGATGTAGAGATTCGTGTTGTCAATTCAATTAGAAGTCGAAACCCGATTCGAGACCAATAATAACGACAGTTAAAACAGATTTTAATAGAATAAAACTTGCATACAGAATCTCAAATTTAAAGGCAAATTTGTACCACAATAAATACCTGTACATTTACAACCGTTGACTAAAACTTTGTAAAATGACCAAGCCTTTTATACCAAGCCAAAACTACTGACATTTGGGTTTAACTGTTGACATTTATGCCGATATTATGAATTGAAGCACTTTCTTAGTTAAATTATGTCCAATGGAACAAACAGACGTTAAAAACCATATCCATATAGTATTCATACCATAAGCGGCTTTATCCTGAATGAAAGACTGACTGACATAGAATCAACGTGGAGCAAAAACTAAGATAACTTAAGATACTTAAGATACAAACACGAAAATTTAAAGGTATATTCTTAAGGGATTATAAACACACGCTATAAGAAAGGTTTTTCAAATTTTCATTCAAAGTGTAAAAACAGTGAACATTTGGGGTTCACTCAAGCAATATATTAGATAAAATAGTTGTTCGGATAAAAAGTTTAGCAACACATGTTTGTTTACATTAATTATCATAGCTACCAACTTACCAAATTTAAAATTAGTTTATTATTTTTTCACAACCAACAGCTTTTTTACATTAGATTAACAAACTAAAACCCAACGAAAAATGCTTACTGTATTATAATTAAATTATAAATAAAAGGTATAAATTAATTAATTATAAATCAATTTATAAATTTTATAAATTTATAAACATATTATAAATTAAATTATAAATCAAACAGCTGACTTAGATTAAAAACTTTACATTATTTAATTTTTATTTGCAACTCATTTGACAAATTTATAATCAGGTAATTATTATTCACAACTAAAATTGTATTTAGATTAGGTAAAAGCAAACAAAAGGATTACTGTATTATAAGTCAATCAGTATATATGGTGTTATACATATTATATTGTTTAATTTAGTTGGTAATATCAAAATTTGTTTGAAATGTTGATTATTGATCAATTAAATATTAATGGTGAAATTACAAAGCATGCCGCAATTTCAACTATTGGGGTTGGTCGTGTCTATTTCGATTTCTGTCTTACATTAGCTACAATCATTTCTGTAGCTTCTGGGTCACCGCACAATCATCATTGCTGTGATCAGGGTATACAATAGTCTATTGGCATTGGTCTCCCCTAAGAGACTAGGGGCAGAGCCAATCGTGTTTTGACAAAAAGCAGAAGTTTGACTGTAATCATAATGGCAATGAAACAACAAAAAATATGGTACGGTCCAAAACAACGGATTTTGAAATGTTTTAGAAGAGTCTTACTTTTACCAGTAAGCAGGCTGTAACAGAAACAACAAACATACTTTATCACAAACATAATATTTAAATTATTAACACGATCACTGCACATGTGAGCTTGACACTGAACACTACGAGAAGCGGCCGACGCACAGTGCATTGCACGTCAACGCCCTTATTGGGAGAATTTTTAATACACAGAGCATTGCGTGCTTCACACTCCAATTTTGAGCTTATGTGCTGTAGACGCACATGTGCGTCCGCTTTAAAATATTAAAGATTATTACGTAGAAAGGTTCAAAAATAAAAAAAGTAATTTTTACTCGTTTAGGCTATAAATATAAAAAATAAAAGGTCAGCTCTTAGGAAATACTAAATTTGCGTAGCAGTGAACGTGTTAAACAGATTCACTGTGACTTCATAATTGTATTAAAGTAGGAGAGTAACTAATAAATATTATTAATACTAGCTAAACGAGAATTTTTAGAAATATGGTGTTTTTTGCATATGGTTGGGTACATAAAGGGCTACAAATAAGCCAAATTTTATCAAAATCGTTAAAGCCGTTTTTTTATAAAAAAATAATCGATTGTTCGGTGGTTTTTAGCTTGAAAGAGGGTTATTTTTTCGAATTTTTTCAAAACCTTTTACCTTGCATCTATACAGGCCTAATTTTTGTTGCAAATTTGTTCGAAATTGATCAAATAGTTTTCTCTCTCGCTTTGTATACATACAGACAGACAGACATTCAGACATTTTGTAACATTTTTGGACTAAGGGGGTCCCTAAACGGATATTTCCCCAAAAATCTCTACATCGATTTTTTGCGATCACTATGCTTTCTCTACATTATAGTATAGTGAGAAAGTAAAATACATTCAATGATTTCTCATAACTATTTTCTACATACGGTCAATCAACTTTAAATCACGTTCAGTAATGCTAAAGGGAACATTACGATCAACGGTCAGACACACACTTTCCCCGGGTAAACACAGGTATCTCGGCACTCGGGATGATTATACATCGAAAGTGTAGCAAAAGTGATCGGTATTTATTGCCGTCATAAAGCATCGTTTATGAGTTGCGATGTAGTTTTTCTTTGCATTGCGTACAGATTCCGTGACGTGTCGATGCTTGTAATGGGTTCTGCGATCTCAGTACTACAATTTCCAAAGTTGTGTGCTGAGCTGTACCTACATATTCGCTTCGCTCTCGAATTATAGTATACTTTTACTTTCCGCTATACTATAGTATAGAGAAAGTATAATGGTCGCAAAAAAATCGATGTTGAGATTTTGTGGAAATATCCGTTTTGGGACCCCCTGAGTTAAAAAAGTGATTTTTACAAAATTTCTGTCTGTATGTCTGTCTGTATATCAGTCTGTCGGTATGTATACAAGGCCAGAGATAAAATTGTTATATCGATTTCGAACAAATTTGCACCAAACATGTCAATTAGGCAAAAAAACATGTCAAAAAAGGTTTAAAATTTTTTTTAAAACAACCCCCTTTTTGGCCAAAAAACCAACAAAACACCTCTATAAAAAAACGGCTCTAACAATTTTGACAAAATTTTGCTTATTTGTAGCCCTTAATGTATCGTACCATATGCGGAAAACCGTATCTTTCTAAAAATTCTCGTTTAACTAATAATAATAACAGATTTTTGGGGGTTTTTTGGCCGAAAAGGAGGTTGTTTTTCCAAATTTTTCAAAACCGTTTTTCGTGCATATCTATACAGGCCTAGTTGTGTTTTGTGCAGATTTGTTCAAAATCGATAGAATAGTTTTCTCTCTAGACAATAATAATAACATTATTAGTTAATCTCCTATTTTAATATCTCCTATCCTACCCCTCCTACAAATTATGAAGTGACAGTGAATCTGTTTAATAATAAAATTTAAACATGTTTGTGGGAAAGTATATGCCAAATATATTCCTGGTACCGTTTATTATTTTAGTTTTTATATTACTAAAACCGTAAAGTAGACCTTTACTAACCCCCTTTCTTCCTTCACACAAATCTATACTTATAAAAGCCAAATACCATTGACTCATTGACTCATCACAGTTTCTCCAAAACCACGAGGCCTACAAACATGAAATTTGGCACTAATACTCTTTATAGGCTCTAGACGCGCACTAAGAAAGGATTTCCGAAAATTCTAAATTTTAGGGGTTGTTTTGGAGGGTCAAAGTTACTAAATCACGATTTCTCAAAACCTACCGGACGGATTGGAATGAAATTTGGTATGTAGCTTCCCCGAGGGTCATAGATGCTCGCTAAGAAAGGGTTTTTAAAAATTTCAAAATTTTAGGGGGTATAGGGGGGTAAAAGTTACAAAATCGCGATGTCTCTAAAACCATCGAACGGATTGGAATGAAATTTGGTATGTAGCTTCCCCTAGGGCCATGTGTGCTCGCTAAGAAAGGGTTTTAAAAAAATTCGAAATTTTAGGGGAGGTTTGGGAGGTCAAAGTTACTACAAAAAACCATCGAACGGATTGGAATGAAATTTGGTATGTAGCTTCCTCTAGGGATCTAGGTACTTGCTAAGAAAGGGTTTTAAAAATTTAAAATTTTAGGGGAGGTTTGGGGGGGGATCAAAGTTATTAAAAATCCCCATAAGAAATACATAGTGTAATATATTTATTGATATAATGTAGTTTTTATTAATATACATTTTTAACTTTGATTTGTCTATCTGTGCAAAGCCGGGTCGGGCCAGCTAGTATTAATAATTTTAAATAACTGTAATTTTAACATAACCTTAAAACTAAATCTAGCTTAAACAAAAAGCTAACATGGTAAACTTTATTAGGATTCGATCAAACCATTATTTAACTCTGGACAAAACCATCACGATACAACACAGACAAACTTTTCCATAAATTTTTACACACATACATATTTACACATGAACATAGGGTACACATATATACATACTAGGGGCATTTCCTTTGCTCGCTTCATCCACCAACCTCTGATTCCAAATTTGCCAAATTGGTCGCAAATAAACATGTTTTGGTACGTTGTAGGATTAATCTATTATTAATTATGCTAAGTTTTGTATCCATACCAGCTGTTTTATTTATTATGTGTAACAACAGACGTTCGAGTTTGTTTTCAGTTTGTTAATCTAACCTAAAAAAACTGTCGGGTGTGAAAAATAATAAACTGATTCTAACTTTGCTAAGTCGGTTGCTATGGTAACGAATGTAAACAAACGGTTGTTGCTATTCTTTCGATCCGAACAGACTTTTTATCGGATAAGAACTCCAACTTCTACCTTCATCTATATAAATACAAATGTAAATGTTCAATCGCTAATCGAAGAAAGTTTTTCACTGATTACTTTGAAATTTTGACACAACGTTCCATTGGAATACAAGCGTGTTTTATATACTTTTTGAAAAACAGCAGCATCAATTGAACATAAAAACCACAAATAAACTGTACCAGATAACTGCCACATACTTTCTCCCAGTTGAAACTTTATACCTTCCCAAGAGTAGCATAGGAGGTGGTTATTTAGAATTGCAAAATAGGAAAATGTTACCATGGAAAATATTAGATGCATGTAACACACACCCATATTATGTTATTATTATTATTTAAACTATTCGATCGATTTCGAACAAATTTACACCAAATAACGTCAATTAGGCCTGTATAGATGCACGAAAAAAGATTTTGAACATTTTTGAAAAACAACCCTCTTTTTGGCCAAAAACCCCCAAAAATCAGTTATTATTATTATTATTACTTAAACGAGAATTTTTTGAAAAATACGGTTTTTTGCATATGCATATGGTAGGGTACATTAAGGGCTACAAATGAGCAAAATTTTATCAAAATCGTTAGAGCCGTTTTTGAGAAATTTTGATTTTTCTAGTTTTTGGGCCATTTTTGAGGGTAAAACCGATTAAAAATCAAAAATTTGAAAAAATGAAAAACACTACCGGAGATATTCCAGAACTACACCACATACCAAATTTCATCAAAATCGGACGGTTGGTATGGTCTCCAGCTCTGTACACATCCTTACAGACGCACGGACAGACATCACCAAAAAAACACTTTTTAGCCGAATTTTTGAAGAAAATAAGAGCTATTACACTCGACCCAATTTGAAAATTACTTTATATATATATATATATCTGTTTTATTACCGGATCGATAAGTGGTAGTAAATATGCTTCAAAATTGCTGATTTTTTGGTGAAAGGGTCCTAGTAGGATTCTTCAGATACACTTTTTTTTTGTTTTTCGATCGGATTCAAAATGGCGGAGTTATACCGAATAATCGTTTTTGGGTAGGGATTTAAGGGTATATGGATTTTTCCCATCTTGAATCTTGATAAAATGGTAGTAAATATGCTTCAAAATAGCTGAAATTTTAGTGGAAGGGTCCTTGTAGGATGTCCCAGACACTGATATTTTCATTTTTCGATTTTACACAAAATGGCGGCTTGTTAGATTTAAACCAAAATGGCAAAGTTAGAGCGAGGAAATTGCATTATTTTTGTTCAGGGAGCCCCAACACCTATAATTTCACTAAAAATTAAAATTCGAAAATTTGGACGAAAACAATACTTTCTCCATATACTACTTATAGGGTGGAGAAAGTAAAAATAACTCAGTATTTAACGAAAATGTAAGGTCTATTGGCTATAATAATAACAGCAGTCAACTGTTTCCAATAATATTTCCATTATCAGTTGATTTCAAACTTAAAACAATAACGATTTTTTGTATTTCTAAGATAGGGTTTTGTGAACAACGCCATCCTTTTGAAGTAAAAACAACACACACTATACTAAATATTTTAGGGCAATGGGAGCGCCATAATAAATAAATATGTTTCTTGTTGTTGGAGTAATCAGCTATTTGCTCTCATATTTCCATTAAGAGCTTATTTCAAACTGTGAACCAATTATTAATTGTACTTCTAACATTTAGGTTAGATTTTTATTAAAGTGTATACCTGAGTCTTGCCGGTTCTTTTAACCTTTATTATGACTTCTGATATAAAATATATAATATTATTTGATTTAACATTATTTACCACCTTAGCTTTGATGTTATTATTAATCCTACACCGTTATTATAAAGACAACCTAACATAATGACGTGTGTGGAATGTTCCAATGGGGTCGGCGTGCGGAGCATGCAGGGTTATCCCATAGTTATCCTAATAAATGATTTTGGCGCCTTTATAATAACGTTCAAATGTCATCTGGCAAGTACTGCTTCGACAGCTGATTCCATGATTTTAATTGAGCAGTTTTTGTTTGCGAAGTTTTAATATGGATGGAAATGTGTAATAGTTTAGTTCATACTAGTGCGTATTGATGAAATGAGAAGTCAAAGAATGTTGTTTTTTAGGGAGGGGTTCCAAAATGTGTATTTTGCTTTGTAACACCACAAATGGCGTCTGGAGATGTTCTAATTTGTCCACTATTAATTTTACTAATATTGCTGCCAATTTGGTTGCAAGAGAATAAAAACAAGTAACAGAAAGGAAATCATTTAGATTTTGCAATGAGTGTCTGGTTAGCAATTCTAAATATCCTTTATATGAAAGTAATGTGTTATTCCCCTGCACCATGTCAGAACACTTGGTGTGCCGTAGTGTACGAATGGTTGCATACTTTCCATCTGAAGGAACATACTACGCTATCGAAATATTTCCAATTTGACAAATAAGAAAACAAGAAATTATTAGCGAATATAAACATTAAAAATGATATCCTTAGTTGAACCCGTTCAGACTTTCAATTCGGAAGACTAAGAATAAAAGAGGCAGACTAAGGTAGTCTGGAAGAAGATGTGCAGATACCGGCGCGAATTCTGGTACTTGATCAAACCGCTACTAACCTGACTAAAAACATCAGTATCCGGTACATCTCTGTTTAACACGTTCACTTGCTAAGGGCGCTCATGTGAGCTTGACACTGAACACGATGAGAAGCGGCCGACGCACAGTGCTCGCCAACCCCCGTATTGGGAGTATTTTCAATACACAATGCATTGCGTGTTTTACACTCCAATCCCCTTATTGGGAGAATTTTCAATACACAGAGCATTGCGTGCTTCGCACGCCAACTTTAGGCCTGAAAAGGTGGTTGTTTTTCGTGAAAACTTTATTTCGTGCATCTATATAGGCCTAATTGACGTGTTTGGTGCAAATAGTTTTCTCTTTAGCTAATAATAATAATATTTATTAGCTACTCTCCTAGTTTAACGAACTATCCCCTCTCCTACATTAATACAATTATGAAGTCACAGTTGGGGTTACACAGGGGGGTTAGCGTGCGAAGCACGAAATGCATTGTGTATTGAAAATACTCCAAATATGGGGGTTTCCGTGCGAAGCATTCAATGCATTGTGTATTGAAAATACCCCAAAACAAGGGTTGGCGTGCGAAGCACGCGATGCACTGTATATTTAAAATACTTCCAATACGGAAGTTGGCGTGTGAAGCACGCAATGCACTGTGTATTGAAAATACTCCCAATACGCCATTGGCGTGCAATGCACTGTGCGTCGTCCGCTTCTCATAGTGTTCAGTGTCAAGCTCACATGTGCGTCCTTAGCATTGTGAACGTGTTAATAATTTAAATATTTTTCCGAGAAAGTATGTGCCAGTTTCTGGTACCGTCTATTTTAAACTTGTATAAATGAATACATTGATAATAAAAGGTTGTATCCGTATTAATTGTATAACCTCAAAGCAAATCCTATAACGTATTGTATCCTACTTTAGTTCTTTAACCCATATTTTAAGAAAATCAACTTTACAAGACTTATACTGATTGAAGTTGTAAACATAAGCCCCAAGTAGTATAATCTACACTTAATTTTGTCTAAGTATTACTTATGGGTGAAATAAGCTGTTATATTATATCTACTTATATAAAGCTAGACGGTAACACTGATTCACTGACATCAATTATTAGGTAACCCCCTCAAAGTCATACTTGAATTAAAGCTCTCGACGAGAAACTTTTGGAAAAATTGCCAAAATTTAACACTTTGTAAATTTTGGAAGCACCTTTTGGGCGGGAAAGATTTTTTCAACTTTTTCATTTTTCCACTTTGATCGCGTTTTGTAAGAAAACGGTAAGAGCTTTAAAAAAATGTTAAATACAAAAGTTGTAAAACATTTAATTTCAAACGAAGATTTTCTGATTTAAGATCTAACCATCCGTTTAGTCGCTATTCACCCGAGAAGGAGCTCCGGCACACAATCCTTCAAATTTAACATTTAATCTTAAACATTTATCTTATGGAAATAATGAGTTTGAGTCAGTTGGTAAATAAAACAGCTGATTTATATGCTCGGTCACCCATGTACAAAAGAGCCATAGATTAACGAGATTCTCTAGCGAATTTTCCAACTACGAGCGAAGCGAAGCAGCCATCTGAGGCCGAAGGCCGAGGCGGGATTGGGACGCGAAGCATCCAGGGTCAGAGCCCCTAGTTCTTACTCACATACGTACGTGAGTTGCTTATTATTATTATTGAATATTTGACAAAATAGATTTGATAACGAATTATGTGCAGAGGTAAAGGCTAACGGTTCTCAATAATACACGTATTTACATTTTCCATCAATAAGCATACTTTAAATATAAACCTTGTATTGAAAACAAGTATGCAGATATAGCGCACGTGTTCCACTGTTAATTAATATTAAACGCCTTCGGTGTTTCCAGGAATATTGAAACCGACAACAAAATGAATATTGATTACATCCTTTACAATTGAGTTTACTAGAATGTATTCCAACAATAAACACAAGTTTGTGTATTATACATTGTTCCTTCAATCCATAGAGTTTACTAAGTAAATAGAACTTATGAACTTTAAATTTACACCTGTAAAATTCAGTGACCACGTAATGCAAACTTGTCACCGTCTTGTAGGAAAGACTCAGAGAATTGTTAATATACGTTTTGATAGAAACCAAATCCAACCAGTTTTAAGAAATGTTATTAATATCTCAATGATTTTTAACTCAATGCCAAAACACAACCACGCATCTGAACCGCTGACGTGAGTTGAGCAAATTTCGATAATTAACTTTATAGGCCTATGTTTTAGGGTTTCAACCAACAATTTGGGAAATAGATCTAAGTTAGGTTAGGTCAGGTGAGACTTTGGGATGTATGTACAAACAACAACATAAAATGAAAATAACGTTCACGAAATTATGAAGTTTCGTAAAAGTAATCGTAATCGTAATTAGGAGGGAATTCGGAGAGAAATATCCCGTCTACATTTTATTTACATTTCAAAGCCAACTGGAACTCTATCTCTCCACATTAGAAAGGAATAAGGAACAGGTATTTAAAATGTAATTAGGATTAATTTATGTTTAATTAGTCTTGTAAGCAGAGTGTTATTTACTGCTATTGTAAGGTGCATTGTTGTGTGGATTAAATTAGTTACCACTAGTCTGTGTAATTGTGAACAGAAACATGTTTTGTTTGTTTATGTTTAATCCAGCCCGGACTATATATATATATATATATATGGAACCGATTTTTTTTAGCATAAATCCATAGCAAAGATAAAGTATTGCAGTGGCTCTCATGGTGAGACCTAACTGAGTGGCCATAAAAATAATATACAGAGTGCTCGTAAAGTCCCTTTATCGCCTTTACTATTTTCGTAACTGTAAATAAGTTAACAAAACTTTGTGTATATATCGTGTTGCATAACCGGAGACATTTTTTGACATATCTGAACCTCTAAGTTTTTCGGGGCGTAGGGGGGTAGGGTGGTCAACAATTTCAAGTGTAAAGGTAGTTCATGTTAACAACATTGAAGAGCTGATTAAAAGAGAAACAGAACAGCGCAAACTAGAGCTTATAGTATCTTGCTTAGTTTCAAAGTAGTGGACAATCAAAGTTCTGGAAAATGATATTTGTATCATAACATCAATGTATGTTATTAATTTATTGAAATTAGGAATAAGTCAGTTGTAGGTTGAGGTTAAATGTAACAAATTTTAAAAATAATAGAAACTGTAAATAAAAGTAGTAAGGTACCACTAATTTATCTGATTTGCTATGTGTGTTTTAAAAACTTGGGGGAAAGAATGTAAATGGAACTGGGAATACGGCCTCATACAAACTGCCCAACTTTTTTTGGGTCATTTCTAATATACAAACTGACCAACAAGGTACAGGCCGGGGTGTCGGTGACATACAAACTCACCCACTTTTCTACCTGACACAGGTACGGGATATTTCCCTCCGAATTCCCTCGTACCAATAAATAGTTTATATTAGGTAATAACTAGTAGACCCACTTCGTTTGCATAGATCGTTTAGACATACAAAATAATACAGATAATTTATGTACCAAGGTGAAACAGCCAGTATATTCGTGTATTTATTTATATGTTATTCTTATCTAATATTTAACCTAACCTTACGTGACCTGACCTGATCTGACCCAGACCTTACCTGACCTATTATACTCCGTTCACCTCGCCGTGGCGCCTGAAGGATTAGGAGACCCTTACACACACACGCACACAAATGCAGCCGTTCCGCCCGCCAGGTAGATGACTCATAGACTAGGGCGTCCAATACGTAACTGCGATTTTCGCAAAACTCAAACTTTAACAACTGATAATGGTATATTTGTAACCTCCGCACAATTTCAAAGAAAATGATACCAAATACGACATGATTACGATAATATATAGGGACTAGCTGAATGCCCGTGCTTCGCTACTGTTGTTGGTAATAATATGCAGTTAGTTGTCAAAATCTACACCAACTCCATCTAAAACCAACCGTTGTTGTTTCATCCATATCATTAAATTACATTTCTGACTAACAATTTTTCATCAAAAGTGAAATTCGACTAACCGTTTACTCGCCATGGGTTAGGAAGTTGTGGTAAATTTATCTCGCATTACCTTAAAATCCCATTTTTGGACGCCATCTTGAAATTGGTAATAGTTATCGTGGATTTCGGATTTGTTCTGAAAAGTAGACAACAATACGAACATTTAAAGTATATGGTTGATTGGTGACCGACAGCTGGAAGTATACACACTACTCGGGACAGACACGGCATTACATTAGGGAAATATGGTTTTCACTGTGATATGTTTGCCGTTTCCGTGTCTGACGAAGTAACGGTGGGAGATAGAGGAAAACAGGATTAACATGTTTCCTCCAATTGCATTCTTGTATAAGTTATAAATTATATTAAAGTAGGTAATTTCTTATTAATTGTTAATAAACTTGTGTTCACATTACTGGAGTTGTTAATTTAACTATAGCATGTAAATATTGGGTATAACATTCCTGGTTCATTTAGTCGATTGTTTTTTGTTTGATTTATTTCTTAACATGTTTCCTCCAATTATTCTTGTACGAGTTATTAAATTATATTGAATAAGGTAAATACTTATTAATTGTTAATAAACGTGTTTTTACATTGCTGGAGTCGTTAATTTAACTTTAAACGTCCCCAAAATCCACTTTTTTGGTCCTAACAATATGTTGTGTGTGGACTCATTTTTCTCAGAATTTAACGAAGATTTCAAAAATAATCATATAATTAGGATAAAGATTCAACTTAAATATTGTGTAGCGTCTCCAGTACTTGTGTACCTGCCTGATACCTGACCGTCCGGGTCGAGGGTGTGGGGGGCGCTCGTGAGTGCGCGTGCCAACGCAAAGGGTCTCCTAATCCTTCAGGCGCCACGGCAAGGTAAACGGAGTATAGATAAGCACGCAACGGTTCCTATCTAATACAAACTATTATTTATTGGTATGAGGGAATTCGGAGGCAAATATCCCGTACTTGTGTCAGGTAGAAAAGTTGGTGAGTTTGTATGCCGCCGACACCCCTTGTTTTTATACCTGTACCTTGTTGGTCAGTTTGTATATTAGAAATGACCCAAAAAAGGTTGGGCAGTTTGTATGTAGCCGGGAATACAACCCTTGCTCCTGACTTTCTCTACTGTATGCGTAACTGATAAGCACCACCTTCCTCATTTCGTTCCTGATATTTGTTGTGATAGCACTCAGTTTTGCCTTTTTACAAATGAATCACTCGAATGAAGAAAAAGTTGAAATATATGTTTTTGCGGACTAGAACCTGGTGTTATAACAAAAATAAAATTTTCCACATTGCGATTGTCCATTACCTTGAAACGAAGGAAGGTATTGAGCTCTACTTTGAGATATTCTGTTTCTCTTTTAATAAGCTTTCCAATGCTGTATTTCATGAGCTACATTTATATTCGAAATAGTTAAGCCCTTCAATTACAAAAGGGCCATATATGTCAACAAATGTGTCCTGTTATGCAGCACAATATATATACAAAGTTTTGTTAACTTATTTTCAGTAACCAAGATATTGAAGGGGGTTAAAGGGACTTTATGAACACCCTGTATATTTATATGTCTGTTCGCGCTCTACCTGCTGCATTTCACATCAGATTCACACGTTGATTTTCTAAGTCGCTCGGACGAGTTCGGTAGGCGAAAAAATCCAACATACGGAAGTTTTTTTTTGGTAGAAAGTAATACTTTTTCGAGATTTTTCGTAATATAATGAAATTTTAAGAAGGTTTTATATAAAACAATAAATACAGGAGATTGTTATGCAGAATTTGTTTCTTTACACTATCTTATTGCCCATCTAATTAACAAAAATCTTTCAAAACCATAAAAGTAACCGTTTAAAACAAACTTGGGGGCTTTTACATCCTCCAGTTCGCTGCAAGCAAAGTGCAGCAGCCCATAATCCAAGGCCGAGGTGTAAATAGAGTGTCCCACTGCGAGCGGAACGAAGTAAACGGGCCTGGAGGCTGAGGTGCAACAAAAATTCAAAAATATTTCCGACACTCAGCGCCTTCGTGAGTTGACCAATTTCGCAAATAGTTGGTTGAAATCCTAAATCATATAAACTTAATTTTGGAAATTCTCCCAACTCACAAGATCCTCTGCTAAGATTCTATGCGCTGCTGACCGCCGATATATCCGCTAAAGGTTTTTGTTACGGAAGGCCGTCGGATATTTAATTAAATTACAAGTGAAAAAACATAGACCAAGACCGGGAATTGAACCCGAGACCTTTACGTTTCCGTCGTAATGCTCTACCAACTGAGCTATACTGATCGCTCCAGATATTGGTCTATGTTATCTCATTTGTACGGTTTTACTGCAATTATTGAATTAACAGATGGAATACCTCATGCATACGACATTGAAAACAATCTCAATTCTTATTTTGCAGCTTACAGTGGTGTTATTATTAATATTTCTTTTCCGATTACACACTTCCTCAGCGAGGGATATTTAATTAAATTACAAGAGAAAAACATAGACCAAGACCGGGAGTTGAACCCGTGACCTTTACGTTTCCATTTTAATGCTCTGCCAACAGAGCTACCCTGATCGCTCCAGATATTGGTCGATGTTATCTCACGTGTACGGTTTTACTGCAATTATTGAATTAACAGATGGAATACCTCGTGCATACGACATTGAAAACAATCTCAATTCTTATTTTGGAACTTATAGTGGCGTTATTATTAATATTTTTATATATATTTTTTCCCGCTTACACACTTCCTCAGCAAGGGATATATTCGGATATATTCGCTAATGATTTTTCATATTAAATCACTCAAAAATTATTATCTATATAAATAAAAATGTAAATGTTTGTTTGCTCAAAATCTAAAATTTCCGAAAGTTCTTCAATGATTGCTTTGAAATTTTGACACAAAGTTTTATTTAAATACACGCTTGTTTTTATATAGTAGTTTTTTTTTACAAACTATACTAAATATTTCGGCAATGGGAGCGTCATACTAAATAATAAATACAAATGTTTAGGCCTATTGTTGACACAGTAATCAGCTGTTTGCTAAAATATTTCTATTAACAGCTGATTTCAAACTTTAAAACAATTATTTGTAATTCTATCTTTTAGGTTAGGTTTTTTTATAAAAGTGTAGACCTGAGAATTGCTGGTTCTTTTTACCTTTATATAACTGTAGTTCAAAATTATAAGAAATAATTTGATTTGGACGTTTAACCTTATTTTACCAACTTAGCTTTCAGGTTATTTTTATTCTTACATATTTATTATAAAGAAAACATAACTATGTGTGTAGAATGTTCCAACGCGGTTGGCGTGAGGAGCACGCATTGGTCTCCCCTAGTTTGGAATAAAACTACTATTTATTCCAAACACTTAAATACGTTAAAGAAAAAATATAATAATAATAGATATTTTATTTTTTATGTTACACAATCCTTAAACTTATACGACCTCTCTGAGGATCTTCCAAGCCTTAAACTAGAATGCACGGGAATGTGTACAAAGATCACACCTTCTTTATTAATCAAATTTTTTGGTAGAAATAGATAATACAAACAGTGGAACACAATTTCTGCATTAAAAACAGTATTTTAATTACTTTATACCATGACTGTCTAGTATATTATTAAGTTCCCACACAAACAAAATATTGCATAAAAACATCTGTAGTCGAGCGACATATTCCCATCGAAGTCCGAACTTCCGGTTATTAAAACATCTGACGATAAACAAACCGGAAATAGCTTACAATAATGGAACGACGGATGTGTAACATTGTTGTCAGATGATACGTCAACAATACTTTCTCTCTCGGGTCAACGTCACTAGCGACCCTGGTGCCGGGGAGATTAATCTAATTAGGGACATTCGGTCACGCGAGGAATTATTGTTTACGTTTTGAACTTTTCACGCTGTAAACGCGACGCCCAGAAATAAGAGCGAGTTAAGGAGCGTTAAATTGCCACAGTGTTTGTAGGGAACGTGTCGCTCTATGAAAGGAGCGGACAATGGTGGGCCTGTAGAAAGAGTAGTGGCGGAAGAGAAATTGTAGGTTTATTTAGGTTTTTTGACTTGAGGCCGGATGTTGTATTGTTTGAATACGGGGTTTGCTTGGTGTTTACAAATCCAACAAAACATTCAAGAGCTCAAAAAAAATAAAACATCGGTTCCTAAAAGACCACGGTTAAAGTGTATTCGTTTTATTTAAAAAAGAACACTTTTACAACAAATCTAAGACTTAATCTAGCAACCATTCTACCAAACTTTACCGTGTTATTCAGCAGGTCAAAACTATCAAATAATACAATACTAGGGGAGTCCCCTGCATGATCCGCACGCCAACCCCCAATGGAACCTTCTAAAAACATATGTTGTGTTTTATATATAATAAAGGTTTAGGATTAATAATAACCTCAAAACTAAGATGGTAAATAATGTTAAATGTTCAAATTAAATTATTTCTTATATTTTGTAACAGCAGTTATAATAATTGTTAGAAGAACCAGCAAGGCTCAGGTCTACACTTTAAAACCCTAACCTAAAAGCTAGAAATACAAAAATTATTGGTTCAAATTTTGAAATCAGTTGTTAATGGAAATATTGGAGCAAACATCTATATTATCTGTTATTTTATTCAATTGGTTGCTATGGTAATAAATGTAAATATATCTATTGGCTTATCATTCTAGGCCTAACCTAAGAATTTTTTCCGACTAAATTTACAAATATTGAAATAAAAAAAAGTTTTTATCGAAATGAATTATAGCCTATGTTACTCAGGGATAGTGTAGCTTTTTATTAGTAAAACTATTTTTTCAAAAGTTTCAGTAGTGCCAGAGATTACCTCCCCTACATACAAACAAACAAACAAAAAAAAACTTTACCTCTTTAAAATATTAGTATAGATAACATGTATCCTATCTTGCTTAGTTTAGAAGTTGTCTGCCTGTGCTGACTTTAAAAAAAAATATATTATGAAAGGTTTAAAGGTCTGCTCCAATAAAAGAGAAAGCAACCGGCGAATCCAGCGCTTCATCCTAAAGCCGTACTATTCCAGTAAAAGAATGCTCAAAGGGGGGGGGGGGTAAGAATGCTCAATGTTAGACTAGTTAAGAGGTAAACATACAAAAAGTCCCCACTCCTAGCAGATGAGCGGGGTGCAGGGGAGCCCGTAGAAGGTCCCCTTTTCGGGTTTTCACTTATATCTCGAAAACTATGCGTCATAGCGATAAGAAGAATTGTCATAGTCGTTGGAAAAATTCTATACGAAATTAAAGCTCACAACATTTTCTACAAGACTGAATCAATTTTTGATTATTTTTGAAAAATAAAAATTTTCTTGCGTTTTTTGGAATTCCCCCCCCCCCCCTTATTTGGAAAGTTAACTTTTCGGCCTTCCGTCCTGCGTAAAAGTTATAAAGAAGGAAGTTGTAGAATGTTAAATTTCCTTCAAGAATATATGATATTTTACGACATTATCTACAACCGTTCAAAAGATGGACCAGTTTTAACTTTACGTGTAAATTCCGAGATTTTGTAGAAAAACACAACTATCGGTTTTTTTTAATTTTTATTCCACTGTTCTAACTCTCTATTTAAGCCAATATTTAAGTATTTATCTATAAATAATACGTATTTGTAATATATAAATATAATTGGCACATAAAGAAATTATTATATAATATATTTTTTGGTACATATGTAGCAAAGTACTATTTTTGGTGTCGTTGATTAGCCTACTTTTTTCGACACTCCGAATCTGTTTAAATTAATTTAAAAGCTTCATCTCTCACTCCTACAGAAAAACAATGACTTCATATTATGAAAACTATTTATAAACTAGTGGACCGGGCAATGCTTCGCTATTGCTTGATTTACCTAACCAAAATTATATTCAGTTTTTGATCCAAATCAGTTGTTGATCAAAATCAGCTGTTGATCAAAATCAGCTGTTTTAAGCTTTTCATACGAACAGCTGTTTTTTGTGCCCCTGATAAAATTAAAAGAAATCTTTCTTCTTCTTCCTTAAGATTGACCTTCCATAAGATTAACATGGCAACTTTGAGGGCCATTGGGGCGAAGCCCTTAACATACATTGAGCTCATTTTAAGGGAAGCACAACTTCAGAGTGAGCTCTGTAAAATGACACCAAAAACATCAAAATCGGTTTAAAACTCTAGGAGGAGTTCTACTCACAAAATAACCCCTAGCAAATTAATTATGTAATATAGATAGTGAGTACCATGTATAAGTGGCACATAAAGAAAACATACAGTGATTTGTAATTCATTTAAACCAGAATAAAAGTAAAATTTAGTTATTGTTGAACTATTTATTATTAAAGTTGTTTTAGTAGTTATCCATTTATGCCACATAAAAATGAGGCCTAAGCCAACTACAGACTATTTTTGGGTTATACAGACTGCTCTGAGTTAGTCTACAACTTTTCGTTGACTGCACTAGTATATCTAAACAACGCAATTTCTTGCAGCTGAGCGCTTCGACATTGACTCGTTTAAAACCATTTTATAAATACATCTTTTGTAATCGAGTGTTGAAAAAAACACCTAATATTCTTTATAAAATGCGGATCCAGCTTGCATTCCACTTTTAATTATTAACCCTTTATTGTGTAAGGAAAAAAGTTTAAAATTGGTATTTAAATCACGTCAATTGCATGACAAATGAACGGGATTTAAAAAAATGTAATAAGCAAAACGGATGGGTACTGTGGCTGTGGTTAAAATGAGGCGATGCATACAATGTTATGATAAAAATAAATGGTTTTAAATTAACATTGTTCTTACGGGATAAAAATCCAAGATGGCTGCCACTACAGCAGACACTTAAAATACATTCATGAAATATTATCATGTTTACACAAATGGGCAATTTTGTATGTTGCTGAAGTTATCCGTTTAGACTTTTCAAATTTAAATATTTAAAAAAAACCTAAAGATTTTACGAAAAAGATACAAAGATTGATGTAAAGAATTAGAAAATGCAAATATGTTATCAAGTATTAAAATACGTGTTTTGGTATCAGAAACTAACGAAAACAAACAAGAGTGTATCTGAACAAAAACATATCGAGTTTGGATCTATAACTCGTATAAAAGCTAGTGTACGACCGTACGTGAGAAACAAAATAGTATAGAGCATGCGCATAATTGCTTAACTAATTCGTTAACATAATATAACAGCTGATTTCGTCCATCAGCTGTGTAATACATAAACAATTATATGAACCATTTTAAGGTTATGTTTACAACATTTAGGTCAAGTTTTGTGCTGCTACTTTAGAAATAAGTACCAGGAGACCGAGCTAAAGCTCGATTATAAGCAGGGCTATGATTTCAATAACTATTATTGCAAATTTCCGTGAACATCGTTTAGGTTAGGCCTATAACATTAAACAACTAAATAAAGGGTATGTTTATTTAGCAGAAGTATTCGTTGCCATGGTAACTATAAATAGATACAACATTAGGCTTACCTCTAATAAAATATCCAGTTTAAAAGAAAGCAGATGATTATTGTAATGGCATTGAAAACATTTGCATCAGCTGTGCTTTGTATTGTTTAAAATGGACAAATTTCACTTTTTAATTTAATAAAAAGACGTAGAAAACGAATTTTCCCAGGCTGGTGACCATTTCCAATCGATTTCTCGTGGCCAAAAGCCCCATATAAAATCAAAAAATGAAAAATCCTTAGACGGAGATTCCAGATCCATTTAGCAGACAAACAATTATCTCTCGCTTTAGAAGATAAGATAATTCGACCACGCAACGGAACCGCTTACGTGAGTTGAGCGAATTTCCAAAATTAAATTTATAAATGTTTTTGGGTTTCAAACAACTATTTGGGAAATTGATCTACTCCCGAGGGTGCTGCCAGCATGTACCAAATATATTGCCATCGGTCACCACGGTAAAAGCTGTGGATTTAATTCTGGTACTTTTGCTGTATTTTACGTTTTGATTGTTTTTGGGGGAACCAGATGGGCTACAAGGTCGCGTAAAAAAACAAAATGTGCAGAATTATTTCGTATGTCTATTTTTTTAAGAAAAATTTAATTCTAGTACGAAAAATCTCAAAAAATGTTTACTTCCTCTCAAAACTTTTGTCTACTTCCGGTCAATTTTTTTTTGGCTAACGAACTCGTCCAAACGACTTAAAAAAACAACCTGTGTACTAAATTTGGACCAAATCGGACATAAAATGCTTCCGTTAGAGTGCGCACAATTATATACATGATACTTTCGGTCAAAAATGTGATCTACTTCTGGTCAATTTTTTGGTTAACGAGCTCGTCTAAGCGTCTTAGAAAACCAACCTTTGTACCAAATTTGGACCAAATCGGACGTAAAATGCGTCCGTTAGAGTGCGCACACATATGTACATAAATATATACATATATATATGATGTTTAATGAAACCCAAAAACGTGTTCTGGGGACCATGATCGGTGCTCATTTGCTACTCCCGACCTTGGGTCTCACCATAAGCGAAACTGCAATAGCTCATTTTTTCCTTTGGAAATTCGCTAATAATGTACATTGATACAACACAAAACCAATCCCAGAATATAATTTAAGGTTTTGTTTGCAACTTTGATCAATACGAATGATCAAAACATTTCGGCGGAATTTCGATAAGGATTTCAATGTATTCCCACTAAAAATGACAAATAAATCAAAACAATACAACTTTACGCGTACGCTGTATTCTTTTGTTCACGGTAAAGTATTGGGCTCGGTACAATTAAAGGCATCGAACTGGTTATTATATATAGTTTGTCGTTTGTAGCGTAAGTATATTCTTCTGAAGAACAAAGTGAATAAAACAAAATCCAGGTGTGCTTAAGACCACGCGGGACAAGTGTAAACTTCTTTGGCGATATTCTGATATTCTGTTTTACATTTCAAAAGTATAGGAAATACTGAATAAAAACACAATATATGAAATGAGGAAGCACAGTATCCATTTCAGAGGTATTAACAAATAAACTATGTTAACACAACTTACTAAATGTGGAAGTTGTCAATTTCACAGGTGTGGCCAAGTAAACTAATTTTAACACAACTTATGAAATGAGGAAGCACAACGTCCATTTCAGAGGTATTAACCAAGTAAACTATTTCAAACACAATTTACTAAATGAGGAAGCACAATAACCATTTCAGAGGTATTAACCAAGTAAACTATATACACATGTGTACTATAATAGAAGAGGGGACGGGAATAGAGCGTGATGGGGAAAGCTTGCCGGTAAAATCCGATTCACCGCCCGCCATTTTTAGACAAGGTTTACACTTCAGTTATTGGAAAAAATATATATTTTCAAAGACTTCTAACCTCGAATATATCATTTTGCCTGCATTAATTAACCGTAAAAAAATACCTATACTTGTTCAAAGTGAGTAGTTATATTAAATTTTATATTTTGTTATAGGCCTAACTAAAAATTTGTCACACAACAATATAATCCTTAAAGTTGTAAATATTTACCGAGTTAAAAATCCCCTCGGCATAGTTAAGTAGGCTTAGAAAAGATTGTTGTTTTTAAATAATATTTTTGTAAATTGTGTCTTCAAGATGTGTATCTAATTAATCTGCCTGTAATTTTTCACGAAGCTTACTAGTAGATTAAATAATTCCACTCAGCTGACGAGAGTTTAGCGAATTTCCAAAATTGAGTTTGTTTTAGGGTTTCTACCATTTGGGAAATTGGTCCATGTGTTTACATTTATTACCACAGCAACCGATTGAATAAAATAACAGATAAAACAGCTTTTTGCTCTAATATTTAAATTAACAGTTTATTCAAACTTTGAAGCAATTATTTGTATTTCTAACTTTTATGTTTTGATATTATTAAAATGTGGACCTGAGCCTTGCTGGTTCTTTTAATCTACATTATAACTGCTGTATACGAAATAATTTTGATTTGAACATTTAACATTATTTACCATCTTAGCTTTGGGGTTATTACAAATTCTACACCTTTATTATAAATAAAACGTAACGTGATTATGTGTATAGAAGGTCCCAACGGGGTTGGCGTGAGGAGCACGCAGGGGTTTCCCCTAGTATATATAAAGTTTTTATCGACACCCGAAACGTGTTCTGAAACCATGATCGGTACTCATTGTCTACTCCCGCTCTTAGGTTATCACCATAACAGTCACTGAAATAGCACATCTTTCCTATGGAAATTCGCTAAACGTATGTATAGTTTCAAAAAAGCTGTAATAAAATGAATCGATTTGTTGTACGAAATTCTGATTTAAGTTCAGTACAAGTTCTACTCAATTTTAAACGGTTCGTATTTCCCAAAAATCCTGCCAATATTATTTCACCTAAGTTATAGGCATGTTAGTTATATTTAGAACGAGAATGAATACGCTAGATTACATTCGCCTACATACGCAGACGTACACACCGAATGCTTTAGAAATGTCAAAGTTGGTCTGGCAATAGAAAGCAATAGAAACCAAGTCCTTTCACTGGTTATTGAAACACTGAAATCGATTTGTATCCAAGTCGTAAAAGTGCGAAGTCGAGATATGTAAAAGTCGAATCCAAACATAACCGGGGACAACAAACAATAAGGTATAGCCGGAGGTGATTTACTACGCTATGAGGGTTATTGTCAGGTTAATTTGGTGAAGGTTGTTTCTAAAAATATGGCGTGCAATTAATTAATAATTTGACCACGCAGCTGAACCGCTCACGTGAGTTGAGCAAATTTCTTAAAATTAAGTTTACATGCCTTTGTAATAGGGTTTCAACCAACAATTTGGGAAATAGGTCTATTCACGACGGTGCTGAACAGCTGCAAAATGGTTCGCACGCCATTTCGCATATTGGGAGTATCTTCAATTCACCAAGCATTGCGTGCCTCGCACGCCATTCCGCATATTGGGAGTGTCTTCAATACACAATGCATTGCGTGCTTCGCACGCCATTACGCATATTGGGAGTATCTTCAATTCACCAAGCATTGCGTGCTTCGCACGCCATTCCGCATATTGGGAGTATTTTCAATACACAATGCATTGCGTGCTTCGCACGCCATTCCGCATATCGGGGGTATCTTCAATTCACCAAGCATTGCGTGCTTCGCACGCCATTCCACATATTGGGAGTGTTTTCAATACACAATGCATTGCGTGCTTCGCACGCCATTCCACATATTGGGAGTGTTTTCAATACACGATGCATTGCGTGCTTCGCACGCCATTCCGCAAATTAGGGATATCTTCAATACACAAAACATTGCGTGCTTGGGGTATCTTCAACACACAAAGCATTTTGGCTAACGAACTCGTCTGAGCGACGAAGACAACCAACATGTCTACCAAATTTGAACAAAATCGGACTTAAAATTCGAACACATATATACATATATGAATTTTAATAACATCCCAAAACGTGTTCTGGGGACCATGATCGGTGCTCATTTGCTACTCCCAACAAGAGCGAACGTTCTGGCTCGACATCAAAGGGGGGTGCCACGAGCTGCCGATAAACATTTTGTATTGCCTTCCGGGCACAAAGTTTACTTTGAGTTGCCATCAGACAATAAAATCGTTTCTATTCTTACTTACCTAACATTCGTGACTAGAATTTATACTTTTTATTCTTATAGAGTTTCGAATTTTTATGGGGGACACTGACTATTACACCGTCTCATATTTTGTATTTTGTTTTTAAACGTATTATAAAGAGGTAATGTTTTTTGTATGTAGGCGGAAATCTCTGGACCTACTGAACCGATTTTGACATAGTTTATTTTTTTTAAGGTGACTTGATCGAGAATGGTCTCATCTAAGTTAAAAAAAAATTCAGCACTTCGGAGCTTTAAAGAAATGTGAGTTTATCTGTTGTTTTGCTACCTCTGTATACTTATCAAAGTCACATACAAACACTTTAAATTTACCATGTTTAACCGACGCTGTTAAATTTTGAAATAGAGAAAACTTTTCCGGAGAATCCTTTTTAATGAGCCATGGAAGATAATCGCGTGATTAAGATGGTCACGGTACTTTAACGTTATTGTAATGGAGAAATTATGCGGAGATCGTAAACAGCCTAGAAATGTGCTTTGTCGTTATCTATATATAGCCCGCATATAAATGAATTGAAGTGTCTGTCTGTGGTTTCGAAACAAGTACTTGGATAATTTAATGACGAAAAATCTTCTTCATTGTGTTCCGAATTTGTGTTCCTACTCGAATGTTTAGCGTGCACTCTGGTGGTTATCACATCAACTTGTTGCTCGCTGAGGAATACTAGAAAATAATTCGACCACGCAGCTGAACCGCTGACGTGAGTTGAGCAAATTTCCAAAATTATGTTTATAGGCCTATATATGTTTTAGGGTTTCAACCATCAATTGGAAAATAGGTCTACCCTCGACGGTGCTGAATAGCTGCAACATGCTTCGCACGCCATTCCGCATACTGGGAGTATCTTCAATACACAATGCATTGCGTGCTTCGCACGCCATCCCGAATGTTAGGAGTATCTTCAACACACAAAACATTGCGTGCTTCGCACGCCAACCCCACGGTAGAATCCACCGCATGGCTTTGAACCGGGTACTACTATGGTATTTTACGTTTTGATCGATTTTGAGGGAAGGTCGCGTAAAAAAACAAAATGTGAAGAACACCATCCTACATTTATATTAGTAGAAAAAACTCTATAAAACATTTATTCTCGTAGGAAAAATCTAAAAAAAAATAGTTACTTCCGTTAAAAAAATGTGCTTTTGATTTTTGGATTTTTTTTGGCTAACGAACTCGTCCGAGCGACGTAGACAACCAACATGTGTACCGAATTTTTCAGCTATTTAGCACCGTCGTGAATAGACCTTTTTCCCAAATTGTCAGTTGAAACCCTAAAACATAGGCCTATAAACTTAGTTTTGGAAATTTGCTTAACTCACGTCAGAGGTTCAGTTGCGATTTCGAATTATTTTTAAATAGTATTTGTTTTAATGATGTTTATCTAATTATTCTGCCTGTGATTTTTAACATTTTCTTATATACTAGTTCTACATAAACTGAGAGACTTTAACGTCAGCACTTCTGTTGTACGAAGCGTCGAATGCTCTACCGTGTATCCATCTCCCACTTAGCAAGGAAAGCAACAATTAGTTTGTTCCGACTAATACCAGTATAATTGGACATTCCTGTACTCGTGTTTAAGTTATACTCTGTTAAGCATAGCCTAGGCATTGCTAATAACTAATTATAGTTTCTAGCCAATTATCGTCTATCCTACGCTATGAAATTATTGTTTCTCCAGTATCATGTTTATAATGTAGGTTGTTTAATTGTTTTATTTGAACTATCATCACTACTTGTTTTTATAATAAATCTCCAGACAGGGTGTCCGGCTTCGTCTGTTTAAACTTTAAGGGGTTATTTGTCAGCTAAAAACAAGCAAATAATACAATACAACATCTGTCGTATCTCGATCCGTTTTCTGTCTGTCAGTCTGTATGTGATTTTTACAAATACCTTAATATCTCAGAACCTGTTTAAGATATAATCATTAAACTTGGTATGGGTATTGATCTAAGTATAGTGTAAATTTTACGTTGCAATTTTTTCCCTGCTACAATCCTTTTCAAAATGGCGGATTTGGAATGAAATTTGGTATGTAGCTTCCTCTAGGGCCATAAGTGTTCACTAAAAAAGGGTTTTAAAAAAATTAAAATTTTAGGGTGGTTTGGGGGGTAAAAATTACTAAATCACGATTTCTCCTAGATTACCGAACAGATTGGAATGCATTTTTGGTATGTAGCTTCCTCTGGGGCTATAGGAGCTCGCTAAGAAAGGGTTTGAAAAAATTCGAAATTTTAGGGGGGTTTGGGGGGATCAAAGTTATTTAATCACGATTTCTTCAAAACTACCGAACGGATTGGAATGAAATTTGGTATGTAGCTTCCTCTGGGGCCATAGGTGCTCACTAAGAAAGAGTATGACAAATTTTGAAATTTTATGAGGGTATGGGGGATCAAAGTTACTAAAATCATAATTTCAGATCTTTTATTATTATGACAATAGTGCTTTTATTATTTAAGATATATATAAGCCAAATACCACTCACTGACTGAACACTTAAAAAGAATACAATTACGTAAAAAAGACTGAAAATACCAACCACCACGGGCAACGCCGTACGGGTCACCTAGTTAGTTATATACGTATGTCATCGCCCAGTCGTCATTTAAGTAAACATATCAGGGTTTACAATAATCTGCTTGCATTTGCTTCGCCAAGGGTTGCCGCCGGGGTTGGTGAGCGAAGCGAGCAGGGGAAGCGTTCCTAGTCTAAAATAAAATCAATCATACGAACACCAAATATTTGTCGTTATAATATATTGCATTGAGGGGAGCAGAGTGGTTGAAAATCTAAGGTCACTAGTCCAGCCTGCTACGGTTTGAACCTCCATCACGGGGACTCTAAATGGTTTCTTAACAGACATCGTTGGCTGTGGTTCGGATTCCACGTAAAACTGTAGGTCCCGTCTTCATTAGCCTTAAGTGCAAAACAGTAGGACGTTAAACACCAAAAAAAAAAAAAAAAAAAAAAAAAAAAAAAAAAAAAAAAAAAAAAAATCCATCACGGGGTTCGTAGGTTCGTACAGTCGCTATACGCTGCTTCTCCGTCTTAACTAATCCGACATAAAATAAAGACATTAGAAGAGTTTATAGATCGTACCAATATTTGCATTGAAATCTGAGGATATACATCTGTGATAAGGAAATGCAACTGTTTCAATAACATGATATTTGAAGTATTTCCCTTTCTGCAAACTGATTGTTACTTTCATATTTCAGAATTAGGCTAAGACATTATAACGCCGGTTGCCTGCGCATCACGCACGCAATATAAGTGTAAGTGCTTTGAATAATTTATCATCTAATCTCATATTTGAGCTCAATATGCAGCCTAGTTTGATCTAAATCTAATAAGTGGTTTGTGAATAGAGGAAGCAACATAGGAAATTTCTTTCCAATCCGTTCGGTAGTTTTAAAGAAATTATTTCTTAATAACTTTGATCCCCCCCCCCCCAACCCCCCCTAAAATTTCGAATTTTTTCAAACCCTTTCTTAGTGAGCACCTATGGCCCTAGAGGAAGCTACATACCAAAAATTCATTCCAATCCGTTCGGTAGTTTTTGAGAAATCGTGATGAGTGAGTCAGTGAGTGAGTGAATGGTATTTCGATTTTATATAAATATAGATAACACCAAATGTTTGACTTATAATACAGTAAGCTTTCGTTTGATTTTATCTAATCTAAAAAAACTCTTAGTTGTGAAGGATTCTAAATTTGGTAATATGGTCGCTATGGCAATAATCTGAACGCTTTCAGTAACTGTGTTTTGGTTCATAGTAGGCCTAATCTATAATTATGTTAATATTTTATTCCAAATCAGTTGTTTTATTTATAATTTGTAACAACAGATGTTTGAATTAAATTACAACTAGGGGCTCTGCCCCTGGACGCTCCGCGTCCCAACCCCGGCTCGGCCTTCGGCCTCAGATGGCTGCTTTGCTTCGCTCGCAGGTGAAACATTCGATAAAGAATCTCGTTAATATTTGGCTCGTTTGTACATAGGTGACCGAGCATAAATCGGCTGTTTTATTATTTGGCAGCTGACTCAAACTCATTAAACATTATCTCCATAAGATTAACATGGGAAATTTGAAGGATTGTATACCGGAGCTTGTTCTCGGGTGAATAGCGGCTGAACGGATGATAATATATAAGACTTGACATATCTGTGAATGATAATGTTCAGTTTTTGATCCAAATTAGCTGTTTTATATATAATAGGTTTGTAACAACAAATGTTTGAATTGAATTAAAATATAGTTAGCATTTTTCAATGATTTTTGTTTGTGTTTGTCTTTAGTTTGTCAATGTAACCTCAAAAAGGTAATACTCTTCAAATTTTCTAAGTAATGTTGCTATGGTAATGAAAGTAAAGAAACATGATGTGTTGCTAAGTTTTTTATACGAACAGCTGTTTTTGTGCCCCTGATAAAATCAATAGAAATCTTTCTTCCATAAGATTAACATTGAAACTTTGAGGGCCACTGGGGCGTTGCCCTAATGTCCTAGGACTTTGGTAAATGGCCTAAAACCTTCCCAGGGTTAACCTGTGTTACTATGCAAAATTTAAAAGCAATTGGATGAATGGTATACGAACGCAAAGTGGACAAAGAACCAAAAAAAAACCCCCATAAGGAATACACAGCAGAAATTTGCATTTGATTATAACGTTTGTAAGGCGAAAGATACATGATTTGTAATGTTTGATGACATATCTGTAAATGATTATCTGCAATTTAAAAAAAAAAATAAGGAAATCGGCCGGATAGAATGGATGTACTGACTGCCACAAGTTTTCATAAATTCTTTTAATATATAGATACAGTAAACATTTTTCATTGATTTTTGTTTGTGCTTGCTTTTAGTTTGTTAATCACATATATTATTTCTCAAGGCCATTTCTTTGTCGGTACGCCATAACTTCCTTATTACATCATCAAATTACATGAATGAGGCATCATTTTAAAGCTTTCCTTAACCGCTACATCGGAAAAATATACAAAATACAATTATACGAAAAAAAAGAAATAAAGAGTCCGAAAGTAAAACAGTGATGTAAGATCAAGTAAGTTGTAGGGATATTTTTCTGGCGTTGGCAACACTGATGATAACAATACCCATCAGCTGGAGAGCTGCCGTTACGCCACTACATTCCTATTTTTAATTAATTGTAAGCGTGGTTATAAACAGCATTGTGGCTAAACCTATTTGTTGTTGTTTACATTCTGCAAGTTGGTAAGTTGTTTAAAAATATATGATAACAATAACAAAATTATGTCTCTTTAACATGGATTTAAATTAATAAAACACTGTTAGTAAGTTAGAATGCGAATGCTTCGCACGGGTCGGCAGGTCTAACCTGGCTGTAGGTTGTTAAGAATAACAAAGTAATAAGGTTTTAATCCAACCAGCTGTTTTATACAAAATTCCACAATTTTACACTATAAATAATAGTTTACCAAAATCCTTTACATAATAAAGGTACATGATATTCCTTAAAGAGGGAATATCAGAAATTTGAGAACAGACAACTGACAACAAAGGAAATAACGATTTATAGTAGCTACGAATGGATTAAGACTGTTATTGCGTAAAATTGTTTGTTTTATCAATGCGCTTTCAGTTTTAGAAGTGAAAACTTCCTTAGGCGCAACGAGCACTTCTTGGATGAGGTCAAATATTCGAACTCGCGATAGCGTCTTACATACAGCAGGCCTAAAGACGCTTCCGATTTCATCAATGATTTCTTCTTCTTCATTGTTTTACACAAGTACAAGAAGTTTAATGTAGCAGCTGATAGTAAAAGAAGAAGAAATAAAATAGGCAGTGGTAAATTCTAAGGCTTAAACTCAATATAATAGTCGTATGGATTTAGTCACGTCAAGCTACCGACGAAATGGACATTGCACTTCCTAATTTTGTAAGTTGTGTTAAATTAGTGTACTTTGTGATACCTCTAAAATGGAAATAGTGCTTTCTCATTAAAAAAATTAACGTCTAAATTTCCTAACTTGGTTGCTATGGCAGGCCTAATGAATGTAAATACATTAAAGAAACGTGTGTTGGTTCAGTATAGGCCTAACCTGAAATTATGTTGTTAATAAACTTTTAATACAAATTAGTTGTTTAACTTTGATACCTATTTAACAACAGATATTCAAATTATAATAATAAAGTAAGCCTTTCTGGAAGATTTTCAAGAAACGTGTGTTGGTTCAGTACATAAGTGAAAACTTGTCATGAATATTAATCGTTGGTTATATTGGTTTAGTCCGAAATAGACGCAATCGTGTTTATATATTTTTTTTTAATTTTTAGAATTTAATTGTAAATGGGACAAGATAAAAATAATGATCAAATTCCGGGTTAAACCAACGATTTATGTATTCAAGTTTTCACTTCTGTCGACAATCCCACGAGTGTTTTCTTTTTACAAGAAATAAGGAACTTTGCAAAACCTAAAAATCTGTATTTCAATCTCTATTTTGATCAAATTGTACGTACAAAAGAATTTTAACTTTAAAAGCCCTTTAAACTGGAAATATTTTGAAATTACATTTTTTCTAATTATGATTTTATTTCCTTTAAATTTAATGTTTTTTGAATGTTAGAAACTTGTAGAAAAGTGCTATAGCTGAACACGCTGTAGTTATAGTTACTAGTTAAAACAAAATACAAAAATCTTTTAAAACATGAAAAAA
>JAGFPH010001710.1:81381-93326 GCA_018207615.1 Philaenus spumarius
TTTTGAAACTTTTTCTTAGCGAGCGCCTATGGCCCTAGAGGAAGCTACATGCCAAATTTCATCCCAATCTGTTCTTTAATTTTGGATAAATCTTGATTTAGTAAATTTGACTCCCCCCAAACCCCCCTAAAATTTCGAATTTTTTAAAACCCTTCTCAGTGAACACTTATGGCCCTAGAGGAAGCTACATACCAAATTTCATTCCAATCCGTTCGTTAGTTTTTGAGAAATCATGATGAGTGAGTCAGTGAGTGAGTGAGTGAGTGGTATTTCGCTTATATATATATAGATAAGGAAATCATATTATGTAAGGACATGCGATTGGTGGGGTTGGATGTTTAAATGGTGTTTGAAATGCGGGGCATAAGAACCTACGTCTGAGATTCGTTGCTGACTTGAGCGGGGTGTAAGGCGAACGTATTGGTAGTTAACCCAAGTTAAAAGTGTACATGACTATTTTTTCTTTACCCTCACTTCGATATACAAGTGTTGGAAAATTCTTAAACCTGTGGTTTATGTCGGGCTAGTTACAACATGGGCTCTTATGGAACTACATATGAGATGCGTTGCTGACTTGAGCGGTTCTCGTCTGGTTCTCCATCAGGAATGCTACGATAATCTAACTGTATCAACATCATGCGGTCTATTATATGCATGTGTGCCAACTGTGGCTGTAGAAATATACCTTATACTTGTCACGACCTTTACTTGCTAGATGAAACTATCCAAACAAGTTCACTATAAACTACAAGAAAATTGTCTTTTTCTTTGGAACTTTTGACAATCCTGTACCGCAAATATCCCCGTATTGGGAGTATTTTCAATACAAAATTAATTGCGTGCTTCGCACGCCAACAGCCGTATTAGGGGAATTTTCAATACACAGTGCATTGCGTGCTTCGCACGCCAACCCTTGTGTTGGGCGAATTTTCAATACAAAATGCATTGCGTGCTTCGCACGCCAACCCCCGTGTTGGGGGAATTTTCAATACACAATCCATTGCGTGCTTCGCACTCCAACCCCCGTGTTGGGAGAATTTTCAATACACAATGCATTGCGTGCTTCGCACGCCAACCCCCGTGTTGGGAGAATTTTCAATACATAATGCATTGCGTGCCTCACACGCCAACAGCCGTATTAGGGGAATTTTCAATACACAATGCACAGGAGAGGAATTTAAAACCAGGATTAGTCACACTGTTCTAGAACCGTACTTCTCGCCAGTGCTAAGGACACGTTGCGGTAAGGCTAAAGAAGCCAACGACCACAAAGAAACCGAAAGTGCATCGCATACTCCCCGGCTTTCACGTCGCGGTCGGCCGCCCATCAAGGCCGTCTCCGCAGACCATGGAACTCGGGCAATTAGCGTTTTTCACCCTCCGCGGACAATTTAAATAATAAAGCCGTTTTTATACTGCGCATGCTTGAACTTTCCATTCGTTAACTTTACGCTTTGCAGGTGTAGGCTACTGTATCAATATTTGAAATGGAAAATAATCTAGCGCTCTGTTTAAGCCGTGGAGTTGATTTGCGTTTTGTGATAACGACCGCGCAGTCCGGAATAGAAAGGCGTTAGTTATACAGGAAGACTGTTCATTGTTTTTACTGTTTATGCTATGTGCAGTATGAGCTGTAAAGATTATTAGTTCACTAGTAAGCCCAAGTGAAAAATCACAGACTGATTAATTAGACACACATCAGAAATACATCATCCATACTAATACTATAAAGAGGTAAAATTTGTTTGTTTGTTTCTATGTAGGGGGTAATCTCTGGAACTACTGAACCGATTGAAAAAATAGTTTTACTAATAAAAAGCTACACTATCCCTGGGTAACATAAGTTATAATTCAATTTCATAAAAATATTTTTTTATTTCAAAATTTGTAAATTTAGTCGGAAAAAATTTAGGATAGGCCTAAAATGATGAACCAACACTTGTATTTACATTCATTACCATAGCAAACAATTGAATAAAATAACAGATAAAGCTGTTTGCTCCAATATTATCATTAAGGCTCTTCTTTACCTTGAAGAAAACTCGCGAGTGTTCAGTATGATTTTAATAAAAAGATCTGACTCAAGCCACAAAATCGTTGAAACATGCATTCGTAATAACGTGTTTCGGATTCTATTTATACATTAATAATCTGGGAAACTACTTTAAGTTATAAAAAAGGCTTTATATTTTTTACGTGTTAGCTTAAAATTGAGAAATTATTGCTTAAAACACCCAAAAATTCATTAAAAATTATCAATTTTTACTAAGTTAAACTGCTGATTAAAAGGAATTGCCGTCGATATCTTTCAATTATGAGATATAAGACAAAAGCACAAAGCCTTTAAGAACAATTTAAGATGTTTCACAACTTTTTAGGTTGAAAAACTGCGTCCGAAACACGTTAGTACGAACTGCATATTTTTGCTGTTTTACGCAATGTACAGAAGACCCTTAACAGCTGATTTCAAACTTTGAAGCAATTATTTGTATTTCTAACTTTTAGGTTAGGTTTTTATTTCTAAGTCTAGACCTAGACCTGAGCCTTGCGGGTTATTTTAACCTTTTTTATAACTGCTGATATAAAATGTACGAAATAATTTGATTTGAACGTTTAACATTATGTACCATCTTAGCTTTGGGGTTATTATTAATCCTATACCTTTGTTATAAAGAAAACACAACATGATTATGTGTATGGAAGGTTCCAACGGGGTTGGCGTGCGGAGCACGCAGGGGTTTCCCCTATTTTATAATAATTCGATCACGCAGCTAAACCGCTGACGTGATTTGAGCGAATTTCCAAAATTAAGATTATATGTGTAGTAACCAACTATTTGGGAAATAGGTCGAACAAGGGCGCTAAATAGCTGCCTAGGTGTACGAAATATATTAGTACAATTTGTTTCCAACTTAGCCTCCAGGTGCCTCCAGCTCCAACTTATGCTCTAGTTCGTTCCGCTCGCTTTTAGAGTTTCCACCTCGGAGAATGGACTTCGCTTTGCTCGCAGCGGACGAACTCGTTTCGCAAGGTAAATAATGCCGCGTGATTTTATGGTTTTTCAAGTTTTGGTCGATTTTGGGGGAACCGAACGGGCTATAAGGTCGTATAAAAAAGCAAAGTCTGCGAAATAATTTCCTATATTCATGTTTTCACATAAGCACACCAAAACGTTTCAATTTAGTACGAAAAATCTTAAAACATTTTACTTTTGGTCGAAAAACGTGTTTCCAGTTATTGGATTTTTCGGCTAACAATCTTGTCAGAACAGCTTATAAAATCAACGTGTGTACCTAATTTTGGACCGAATCGGACGTAAAATGCGGACGTTAGAGTAGAACACATATATACATATACATATGCAGTTTTAATTGAAGGAGGAAAACGTTATTTGAGAACCATGATCGGTGTTCATTTTCTACTCCCAAACTTAGGTCTCACCATAAGGGATTTAATGCAATAGCTTATTTTGCCTATGGAAATTCCCTAAAAATACTATTTAAACAAAAAACTGTATCTAGGCACACCTTACTATTCTGTTGGGATTTTTAATTCGGTAATTGTGTATAGTTATAAAGAATGAAAATGAAAAATTTTGGTCTTTATTTTATAAAATTATCTCGTGCATACATTGGCGACACAATATGGCGAGGTGAAGTGTTGTAAACTTAAGCCTAAACTTAACATTGTTTTACAGTCACTGTAACACCTAATATGTTTGAAATCCAATATCTTTTTCTGGCTGAAGTTTTTTTGCATTTTTTGGTCAATCAAATTCAGAAGGATTTTTAGATTGTCAGATGGGTAAAAGTCTACAATAGAGGCTATTTAAAAAAATGATTAATGTTTTATTATTTTGTAAATAAAATATTTTATTTACTATATATATTATTATTAATTCACTAGGGGAAGGCCCTGCGTGCTCCGCAAGCCAACCCCGTTGGAACCTTCTACACACACACACATATGTTATGTTTTCATTATAATAAAGGTGTAACTTATAACAATAACCTCAAAAGCTAAGATAGTAAATAATGTTAAAGGTCCAAATCTAATTATTTCATATATTTTATAACAGCAGTTAAAATAAAGGTTAAAAGAACCACCAAGGTTCAGTTCTACACTTAAATAAAAACCCAACCCAAAAAGTTACAAATACAAATATTTGTTTAACATTTTTAAATCAGCTGTTAATGAAAATATTATATCTAATAGCTGATTAATGTACCAACTATAAACATATTTAATGATTATTTATTATAAAGCTCCGACTGCCGTAAAATATTTAGTACAGTGTGTGAAGTTTTTACGTTCAACAGATGACATTGTTTATGTAAAACTAACCTAATAAACGGTACCAGGAACTGGCACATACTTTCTCACAAACACATTTAAATTACTAAACAGATTCATTGTGACTTGTAGGGTGGGGTAGAAGAGTTTTTTTATTAAAGTTGGAGATTAACTAATAAATATTATTATTATTATCTAGAGAGAAAACTATTCGATCGATTTCGAAAAAATTTGCACCAAACACGTCAATTAGGTCTTTATAGATGCACGTAAAAAGTTTTTTAAATTTAAAAAAAAAACCCGCTTTATGGCCAAAATCCCCCAAAATTCAGTTATTATTATTATTATTAGCTAAACGAGAATTTTTAGAAAGATTCGGGTTTTTGTATATGGTAGGGCACATTAAAGGCTACAAATAAGCCAAATTTTATCAAAATCGTTAGAGCCGTTTTTTTATAAAAAAATAATAACTGATTTTTTGGGGTTTTTTTGGCCAAAAAGGGGGTTGTTTTTCAAAATTGTTCAAAACCCTTTTTCGTGCATCTATACAGGCGTACTGGACATGGCTTGTGCAAATTTGGTTGAAATCGATCGAATAGTTTTCTCTCTAGCTTTGTATACATACAGACATACATACATACAGACATACATACATACAGACATACATACAGACATAAAAACATACAGACAGACATTTTGTAAAAACCACTTTTTTGGACTCAGAGGGTCCCAAAACGGATATTTCCACAAAAATCTCAACATCGATTTTTTTTGCGATCACTATACTTTCTCTATAAGTATAGTGAGAAAGTAAAAATTAGAAATACATATAATTGTTTCAAAGTTTGAAATCTGCTGTTTATGAAAGTTTAGCAAACAGCTGATTGCTATACCAACACTAAATATATTTCATTATTATTTATTATGGCGCTCCCATTGCCGTAAAATAGTATAGTTTGTGTTACTTTTATATCCAACAGAGGGTGCTGCTTTTCAATAAGTATATAAACACACTCGTGGATTCGAATGCAATGTTGTGACAAAATTCCAAAGCAATCGGCGAAGAACTTTCGAAGATTTTGAACAAACGAACATTTACATTTTTATTTATATAGGTTTTCATAGCAACTATAACCTCCAGTAACAGATGTTTCTTTTTGTTATATATTTTTAAAGATATTTTAAACTATATATGTGTCTGTCTTGTTCGCAGTTATTCACCCTGGCATGTGCTGCGGCCACGACGGTGGACACGAGCTATGACAATTACCAATACAGTTCGACCGGCCAAGAAGAGAACACAACCGAAGAGGACTCCAAAGGCGAAGAAAGCAGCATCTCACCGACAGCCAGTAGCTACAACAGCGTCGTGATCCACACGCCTCCCCAGCACTCGGCCATCACCCGTTCCACCGAACCCGACATGACGACCTCCGAACACGGCACCAATTTGAAAATACACTACAAACGTCCCCCTCCGAACTTTGGCGACGTGAAACCGCCCTACCGTCTCCAGTACCAGAGTAGGGTGCCCAACGTACACCCGGCCGTCATGCAGAAGCTGATGAAACAACAGCCGCAAACGTTCGACTACCAGAGCGACTCCGAACCGGAGGAACAGGAACGCAAACGCGAGAAACCGGATTTCAGGAACCAAATGGGAGACAACAGCGAAGATGATTTCCCCAGAGGTTATAACCGCGATAACGATCAAAGAGCGCACAAGTTCAGGTACATCCGCTACGGTGGAAGGAACAGTGATAAAGGATTCCGGTACTCGCCCAACAGTCTGCAACACGATAAACCGTCCTCCTTCAAGGTCGGTTACAGTATCGGCTTCGGGAGCCAACAGAACGGCCACATGCGTCCTCCGAACATGCACAACATCCCCACGAGTTTCCACATGGAAGGTAAGAACACCGTTTGGAAACAACTAGGACCTGGCGTGGAAATGTCCGAACAGATTCAATCGAGAAATCCTTTCAGAATGTACGGACACAAACAGAACAGCGAGACTCCTTCTATCTACTACGTGAAAACCGACAACGCTGATACTCCACCGACAGCGGGTAGAATGACGTTCGACCATGAACACGCGCTCGGTCAAAGTAACTCGTTCGATTTCACCAACGCTATCGATCCTACCTCTGGTAATCATATCGGTTTATCGAACGGCGCAGTGTACGCTTCAAACTATCGACCCCAAGACGGTCAAGAAACTAGAGAAGGTAAATACGCCCAAGACGCGAATCAAAACGCGTACACGCCTAAACTGGTGAACCTGAATCTTTTCCAAGGTAACGTGAACAGACCCGACTTGAAAAACACCGGGTATCCTTTAGGACAGAACATCTACGCGGGTAATTTCGGTTACTCTTCCTATCCGGTGATCCAACAGATGTACATCCAAGGAAAGAACGGTCAAGGTCAGATGGTGCCGGCGATTTTGATACCCTTACCCCAAGGAGCGAACCAAGGACAGATATTCCCGAAATACTTTGGAGGACCGCAACCTTTTTACGGAATGCCGGAACAGTTGGCGTTGGGATCGAACGTGAGGAATCAAAATTTCGCCAGACCTTACTACCAGCAAGGTATCATCATGCCGGGTAATCGATTGTTACCTCAGTTAGGACTACAGCAAGCGCCTCAGGTATCCAGCACCGTTCCGCTTGTGCTAAATCCGTCCAATCCTGATCTGTACCGCTACCAGCGCGAGGATGACGGCGCTCAGATCATGATGAGGAGTGACGATCTCTCCTACCCTCAAAGTGGGCTGCAACGCGAACAGAAGACACTGAACTACAAGAGTCCGCAGCCTGCCTTCCTTCACATCCTCAAGTCCGGCAGACCTGCTCGCGATCTGAGCCACCACACGCCGATCCTCAACACCATCTTGGAGAAAGTCTACAACGAGTCGCCAAAGTCCCTGTCAGGAGCGACGATAATTGTGAAAGAAACGTAGCGTCGTTTAGTGCGAGTAGAAAGTGACTGTGATTTGTTAAGAGGTCATGATGTGTTGACAGTATTTTTTGTTTAGTGTTTTGTAAATATTTATACCGAGTATATACTGTTATATACGTATTTATCTAAGTACAATCTACTGTTGTACCATTTTTATTTTCTTAGTTCACTCGTTCTTAAGAGTGTGCGATACCGTTCGAGTAAAAGCGACGAATCCAACCTTGAGACGGTTGGCCTATGATATTAATTTTTTACTAATGCCAGTCTTATTTTTATAGTTTCCGACACGAAATTTAAATTTGCAGAAAGCTACAATGTACTGTAACATTATAGTTTGATTTGAAGCGCTTTAGAAACGGCAGAGTGTGTTGGTGTGGGGAAGCATCGACACATTGTTGCCATGTTGATAGCTACTCATCAAGCAATTCACGTGCTTGCAATGACTTTCAAATGACAAGCAATTTAACAGAAATCTGGCAGCACGGGGTGCATCGGTTGCTATGACAACTTCCTGACTGGCCTAGCGCGCAGCGAGCCCCACTACAGTCACGTGGATAAAGGCGTTTACATCAAAAATCATATTTTTCGTTTTGTTTATAAACATATTTTTAATAGAAATTTATAATTTACAACTTTTGTTACCAACGAATTATAATTTAGATGTCCGTTGACGGTTTTCTGCAAATTACAAAAGATTATGCTCAAAATGCATAAAAAGATCATTTATATAGAGAAAACTGTATGGGAATGTTATGTCCTAATACTACTAACAAAGTGCATTCGTTTTGTAAATTTGTCCGTTCAAATTTTCGCTTTTGAATTTCTCGCACAAAGAACAGGATGGGATATGTTCGTTTGGTACTTCCACGTAGTAAACTTGTGCTGCTATCTTTTGGCAATATTTTAAAACTATGTTTATATCCCCTTGATAGATAAAAATTCCTTCAGTGAAATCTAGTACAGACTTAGTGGGATTGTCACTGTTGCTAACCATTAGTTTGGTTTGATTTTTTATATTTTTTCAGAAGTTTCTTAAAGTGAGTTTTGTTGTAGTAAGAAGTATTTATGTTTTCCATCTTACTTTACGAAGGAAAACATGTGAGAATCGTCCGAATTCTGTGTTAAATGATTTTTATTTATGTACATTAATTTGTACGAATAAAAACACCGATACTCTATTTCTAAAAACATTTTGGAGTATGTTCATATTTCACTGCAAACTCACAATACTCTTTACCAACACAGCTTATGCATTTTACAAACATTTTCTTGTTTCGTCAAAGTAATAATAAATTGAACATTGTTTCAGAGTTCAAACTAGAATCTCTTTAGGCGTAGAAGAGTTCTAAATAAAAACTCTAAAAATAAAAAATAAGTCAAACATATAACTTTTTTCAAAATTATAAATAGAAATTTAGAACCAGACAAAGAAAGAAATCCTGTAAATGAGAAAATCTTTAGAATAGTTGTTCTAAAATCGTTCGAAGTGATAATGCCATAACCGTAGTCCGCTCCTGTGTAGGTTTTGCACTATAGCGATGAAGATGGAGGTAATCCAAAACGCGTCAACTAAGATATCTCTGTATAGCAGTAGATTGAACTTAAATCGATGTTAATTAATTCTCTAGGAATTAATAAACTTCGACGTGTGAGAAGGAATTATTTAAGAAAAATAACAACAACACTAATTCTCACAAACATTGGTTGAATAAATAATTAAACGTGTTTCGACGACAAAGTCATTCTCAGTGATACATGGGCTACAACTGAACTAACAAATTAAAAGTTTGTTTAAAGTATTTTTTTGCGATAATTAGTGTTATTGTTGTAATTCTTAATTCTTCTAGGACTTTAAATACTAAATATTCTACTTTAATTTATGTTTTTTACACTATGATTGTTATAAGCTTGTACATTTTACCGCTTTTCTCTGTTGTTTTATGTCATAAGTTAAAAAAAGATATACGCTGTGGATTTCTGTAGACTGTTTTAAAAAAACAATTCGTGTTTGTCGAGTGAATAAAAAACTGTTTGTATAAAACTTTAAGTTGATATTATCTTTTTTAATTGTTTTCCCTCGGTGAAATGTTATTTATAGACTGGCTCTATGGACTCTGAGAGTGACCCTTACCACCTGGGACCCTGCCCTTTTTAATGGCAGACTATCTTTACTGACTTATAACATTTACCACTTAATACTGTCCTGATAGATATTTTTGAAATCTTGACAATAAGACGGGGAAAATCAATCCAAACACGATATAGATATAATGTATAACGTGTTCGCCACGTAGCACGTATATGCAAAATGAAAACGCTGCTAAATATTGTACGAAGCCTACACGTTTTAATTTAGTTGCTTCTCGCTCTCAGGCCTTAAGGGTCTGCTGTAGTGGCGGCCATCTTGAATTTTTATCCCATAAGAGCAATGTTAAATTTCAAACCATTTATTTCGATAATTGTTTATCATAAAATTGTTTGCAAGGTCTCATTTTAAGCGCGGTCACAATACGCATCCGTCTTGCAATTTACATTTTTTCAAAATGCTTTTGATTTGTAATGTAATTGACATTTTGTAAGTGCAAAGTTTGAATTTTTTCCCAACAAAATAAAAAATGAATAATGAAAAATAATTTGCAAGCCGGATCCGAAATTTTATAAAGAATATTCAGTTTTTTTTTTTCAACACTCAATTACAAAAGATAGACTTATAAAATGGTTTGAAATGAGGCAATGTCAAAGCGTTCAGCTACAAGAAATTGCACTGTTTAGATAGAGATATAGTGAGAAGCTCTTGCGTTTCCGGTTGCTTTCTCGTTTACTGGAGCAGACCCTTAAATTGGGTTTTCCTAGCTGCGCACTTTTTGCGTAGAGCACTGCGCATCTCTGTGCGTCACCCGCTTCTCATAGTGTTCAGTGCCAAGCTAACATGTTCGTCCTTGGAAGTGAACGTGTGAAAAGGGTTTAAATTCTAATCCCCGGTGCTGAAATGAAACCCCCCCCCCCCCCCAAGTGTTCCTTGCTACCTTCTTGCTACTGAGAGAAAGTTTAGAAGAATGAACGATGGTAACAAACATAAAGAAAGGGATTACAGTTAGTGGGACACAAATGGAAGACGAATGGCTTAACAAACCAAAAGATAATTCAACGAGCGAATTTCAAAAATGAAGTTTATATGTTTTCAAACAACTATTTGGGAAATTTGTCGACCCACGAAGGCGCTGAATGGCTGCCTCCTTGTGCGACATGTATTAGTAGATATTTCGCACCTCAGCATCCACCCACAAATTAGCGCTGCTTAAATCCGCTCCGCTGCCTTGCGCCCTCGGAATATAGACTGAACTTCTCAAGTTGGCATTCCAGCAGACGGCAACGGAATCAGAAGATGCCCCCACGGTAAAATCGACCATACCGTTTTGGTTTTTACGTTTTGGTCGAATTTGGGGGAACCAGATGGAATACAAGGTAGTGTGAAAACAATAGTGCAGAATAACCTGCTACATTTATTTGTTTAGATGAAATCCCGAAATGTTTCGTTCTAGGACCACAAATCGACTTGTCAAAAACAGTGCTTTAAGTTGTTGGATGTGTTTGGTTATCGAAGTCGTAAGAGCGATTTGAAAGAGTTATCACTTGTATAAACGGATTGCATTGTCAAGTATGGAACCTAGTGGTATAGCAAAATATATCAATTGTAATCCATGATAAAAGTGTACTACTTATTCTCCAAAAACCAAACATAGAAGAGTGCGAACAAAATAATTTACAATTAATGACACCCCCAAAGCTTATTCTGTGGACTATGATCGGTGCTCATTAACCACACCCTTCTTAGGTATCACCACAAGAATCACTAGAATAGCTCATATTTCCTATGGAAATTAGCTAAAAAAGAAGAAAACAGTCAAAGCTGGACACACTGTCACTATCCTTTGATACACTTGGTGAACCTTACGAATAAAAATCTTATTAGCCGAATTTTTGAAGAAAATAAGAGCTATTACACTCGACCCAACTTGAAAACAATTCGTCGGAGGAAGGTAAAACTTCGTTTCTATCCGTTTCAGACCATTTGGAGACGATACCCAAAATTCATTACTTTATATGTATATATATGTTTTATTCCCGTATTGATAAGTGGTAGTAAATATGCTTCAAAATAGCTGATGTTTTGGTGAAAGGGTCCTAGTAGGATTCTTCAGATACACTTTTTTTTTTTCGATCCGATTCAAAATGGCGGAGTTATACCGATTAATCATCTTTGGGTAAGGATTTAAAGGTATATAAGTATATGGGTTTTTCCCAACTTGATAAAATGGTAGTAAATATGCTTCAAAATAGCTGAAATTTTAGTGGAAGGGTCCTTGTAGTATGGCCCAGACACTGATATTTGTATTTCTTGATTTTACACAAAATGGCGACTTGTTTGATTTAAACCAAAATGTCAAAGGTAGAGCGAGGAAATTGCATTATTTCTCGCACTCATAAGACCGTGTGTAGTTTTTGAGCTATATCGTTCAAAAGGTAATTAAATTTACTACAATCCTGTGTAAAGGTAATTCAGTTACAGTCCCCGGAACAAAATTGATAAGAAGCTCCCGATAAATGATTTTTTTCACAATCTGTGTAAGGTTTTTGCGCAATTTCTCCCACTCATAAGCCCGTGTGCCATTTTTGAGCTATTTATT
>JAGFPH010001710.1:105785-130154 GCA_018207615.1 Philaenus spumarius
TTTTTTTGTTTTGTTCTAAAAAGTAGTAAATAAAATGATTAAAAACAATATTATTTTGACTACAGTAAGTTGGGAGAAAGTTTGTGTCAGTTAACTGATACCGTTTATTACATTTATAGTCTAAATGAGCAGAGTACTTTATTTTTTATTTTTGAACCTTTCTACGTAATAATCACTAATATCTTTAAGCGGACGCACATGTACGTAAATACCAAATAGGCTTAAAATTGGCGTGCAACGCACGCAATTCATTGTGTATTGAAAATTCTCCCAATACGTGCGAAGCACGCAATGCATTGTGTATTGAAAATTCTCCCAATACGGGAGGGTTGGTATGCGAAGCACGCAATGCATTGTGTATTGCAAATTCTCCCAATACGGGGGTTGGCGTGCGTCGACCGCTTCTCATAGTGTTCAGTATCAAGCTCACGTGTGCGTCCTTAGCGTTCAACGTGGTAAAACCAGATATGCTTGCATTTGAACACGTTTTAGAAACTGACCACTACGAGTTTTAGATCACCATTCTTAGATTAAACCGTTTCTTCACAATACGCGTGGTTCGATAAACTCAGAATTAAATCAAGGTTTGATAACTTCCCTCCAAAGACTTAATTGGTGGATACCCTGTCCGCCATATTGAATCTGATTCCCATAAAAGCAATGCTACAGGATAAGTCATTTTTCCCCGTTAATTCGTGGAATAAATTTAAAAATTTTGTTTAATTTTGAAGTACTGTCCATATGCTTATGTTGATTGCTGAATACATTTTCAAAAACCGTTTTATTGTTTTCATAAACGTATGATATAACGATCAACACCCACAATCTGTTTTACTTTAAGAAAAACAATACAACTTTAATGTTTTGACGAAAATAACACAAAAATATGACTAACAGTGAAGGTTATTTTAATATTGAAATTGGTTGCCAACTTCGCCGTTTTTAATTTAGAGACCCGAGCCTTAAGGAAGTGTATTATTTTTAATTTTCTTAGATTTTGTTAGCATTACTTCACAAGTCCACGATCGACAGAAATTTTTAGGTGTTTTCTACAACACATTTATACTAAAAGTGTTTGTAAAATACGAAATATATTATACTTTCTAATTCGTCAATTCACCACCAAAAATATCCACTAAATTATTTTTTCTTATTTTAAGTCCTTGAAAAACTGGCCATGACAGACAGACCGGGAGGCTTACAAATAGACATATAAGGAGCTTTCAAACTTTATGCCCCTCAACGATATTTGGTTGAACCACACAAAATCAATTTTGAAAAAATCAAAATTGTTGTAACTCAAAAATTTGTAAAACTCCCAAATATCGTTTAAAAGCTTATTTAATTCTAAATCCAAAAAGAATAATAATAAATACTTTTTTTTTAATAATAGTACAGCAAAATGGGGCAAAATCGATAAAACACGATTTCGTTGTTTTTTCCTCCATTTTTAATTTGATGTGCAAATTTCACCGTTGGTTTTCTCTCGAAATTCTACATCGAAATGATGTTTTACGTGACCATCTTCACATTTAAAAAAACAAAGTTACGTTCAAAATGGCAGATCCAAGATGGCGGATAATTTGTTTGAAATCTTAATCAAATAATATTTTTACATAGAGTAGATTCCTCAATCACATCTACCTTCAAATGTTCCTTATATACGAAATATTAAACCGTTTCCAAACTTTCTAAACACCCGGTATATGTTATACGAAGATGTACGAATGTTTTCGAAGTTAAACGAATGAGTATCTCTTGTTTAAATTTGTATAAATGAATATATTGATAATAAAAGGTTGTATTTATATTTATTTTATAACCTCAAAGTAAATCTTCGAACGTATTATAACCTAAATTAGTTCTACAACTCTTATCAAAAAAATAAACTTCACAAAACATTATATTATTGATTGAAGTTGTAAACGTAACCCCAAAGTTTAATCCACGCATGTATTACAAATGATGGGTGAAATCAGCTGTTATATTATACTGCTACTCATGTACGTACACTCGCTTTTATAGGAGTTGATAATAACAACACAAAAACTAACCTAAAAGTTGTAAACATAACCTTAAGTGATCGAATTACAGCTGATGGACAAAATCAGCTGTGTTAACGAATAAATCAAACAACGTAGCCATGCGCATGCGCTATTCCATTTTTGTCGTACACTCGCTTTTATAGGCGTCGATACTTTACATGGACCGAATTCAGTCTAACGTTAGTTTAGTTGAAATAATACACACACAAGGTTGAATAAAATCCACCGACTCGTAAAAAAAATCAGTCCTTTATTTATTTGAACTAAAAACGAAATAACAAAGAATATAAAACTATTTACAAAAAGACTAGTTTGAACTACATGCCAAAGTATGATCAATTTTGTAAAATGTCAAAACGAAAAATCGTTAAAACAATGTATGCACCAAACGATTTTTGATTTGTACATTTCGTAATATTGCCAAAATCAACTTACGTAAAATTTGGTTTTCATATATGGCATTTCTGTTAATACTAAACTAAACTAAAAAGATTTGTAGTTGATAAAACTAGTGCCTTGGTTCGCATTCTGTTGGTTGGGTTTCACCGGAGGCGCTGCCGTCGACTTGACGCCGGCCGCGAAGGTGTTCTTTTGCTGCCTCTGTTGGTAGATAGCGTTGTAAGCGTTGTAGGGCTGTTGCGGCTGTTGGTAATACAGCTGTTGCTGGCCCGAAGGGAAATTACCGTTGAACGGTTGGTAGGCCTGGGATTGGATCTGCAGCGAAGGGGTGAACTGCACGTTGTCCCTGTTCTGGTTCTGCGGTATAACCTGGAGGGTCTGCGTTTGCTGTCTGGTCTGTTGGGCTTGCGGCTGGTAACGCTGTTGCGGCTGGATGTACACCTGCTGTTGTTGGGGTTGGTAGAACTGTCCCGCCTGAGGCTGTACGTACTGGGGTTCCTGAGGGATGAAGTAAGCCTGGAGGGGTAACGGCGATTGCGTGCCCACGCCGAGATGGTTGCTAGGGATGATCATCAGAGGCACACCCCCGAAGTTGCTGTAAGCGATCGGTTGCGGCGCGAAGTACTGTTGCTGGAGCTGTTGCAAGAGCAGTTGCTGTTGATAGGCGGCCAACTGTTGTTGGTTCACCTGTGCCTGTTGCTGCGCGGGGTAGTTGGACTGTTGGTTGGGTTTCGGTGTTTTCTGAGCGCTGTTCTCCCTTTCGATGTCTTCTAGACGCACCTGACGGTCGCCGTTTTGTGAGGTGTGCTGCTGAGCGAAGCAGGCGCTCACGAGCAGGAGGACTCCAAATCTGTATATCTTCAATGAAAACATAATGAAATTAATAATGTTTTAAAAGTGAAATGTGTTTGTATGCAAATAGTATATAACATCTCGTATAAGTCAATCATCGCTTCACAGATAAACAATAAGATTAAGTTTGTTATAAAAAAGTAATTTATTAATTTGTTTAATATGTACATAAATTAACAAACAATAATTTTATCTACAACGTAAATAACATTCCTAATATATTAATTAAAACAACATAGGAAAAATATGTTTAGAAAAAAAAAAGAAAACAGTCTGTGACCGAAGTAAAAACTTCTATGAATATAAATCGTTGGCAATGTCTATTTTAGAGTTATTACTAAGTAAACTATTTCAAAACAAATTGTTAAATGAGGAAGCGCATGTCCATTTCACCGATAGCGTGACGTGACAACCTATATGCATACGGTTTGACAACTTCAACCGTTAAATATGTTTTGCTAAAAATGATTAAATTACTAGAATAAATTTCAATGGAAATTAATTTCTATAAAGCTGAAATCATACAAGTTTTAAATATTCGTAAAATCAAGAGGAAAATGTAATTACTATTATATACGCTTTGTACTATGAGGATTGGGCAGACACAAAGGGCGTTTACGATTTAATTCATTTAAAAATTAACGAATTGATTAAACTTCAACAATTTTAAAGTAACGCCTGCGCCAGAGTGCAGCACTGCGTTGGATTGAATTTTGCGAGCGGAACAACCACGCATGTTGGCGTGGGAAGCACGCATGGGTCTCCCTAATAAAATTTATTTGCAACCAATAATGTAAAAACAAACACAATTTATAATTAATTCAATTTAATAATGTCGCTAGGAGATACCTATTTATACACTGGCTTTCTGATTATAACATAATTTCTGCCACTCCCTGACGTTCAATTCTAGATTGTTGTATTTTTAGCGGATTTCTGTAAGAAAGATGAGCTATTACAGTTATATATATATACAGTATTTATGTGTTTGAACTTTACGTCTAACGTCCGAACTTAAAGTTTGATTTGGTACACACATAGGTTTTCTGAGTCCTTCGGACGAGTTCGTTAGCAAAAATCCGACAATCTGAAGCAGGTTTTTTTTACTTGAAGTTCAAATTTGTTAAGGTTTTTTCGTACTAGAATGAAACATTTTTGGGGTTTCATCTCAAAATAATAAATATAGGAGATTATTCCGAAAGTTTTGTTTTTTTACACGACCTTTATGGCCCAAAAATCGATCAAATCGTAAAATACCATAAAAGTACCCGGTTCAAATTCAAGTGTGAGATTTTATAGTGGGGCGCTTCACTGCGAGCGAAGCGAATTTAGCGCTTTTATGAGTACACCGATTTCCCAAATGGTCGAAACCCTAAAACATATAAACTTATTTTTTTAAATTCCTCAACTCACGTCAGCTGTTCAGCTGCTCCATCGAATCATTTTAACTTGCAAAGTACCCCAACTCTTTGTTATAAGTTTCTATAGTTACGGAGGGGACACAGACTAAACTGAACTACATCTATGCTTGTGTGCTGACTTTATCGTTTTATTTTTTACGAAGAATCGAATAATAGCAGAAACAAGTCGACACGATGAGTAAGTTCAACCCCGGTGCTTGTTTCGTTCACAAAATTTAAACATACGTAGCCTACAGAAAAGAATATTTATTATTACAAATGTTCAAAATCAACTTTCATAAATTAACTTATTCGGTGTTTTACTTTCTCACTATACTATATTATAGAGAAATTACAATGATCGCAAAAAAAAATCGATGTTGAGATTTTTGTGGAACTACCCGTTTTGAGACCTGTATGTGTGTATGTCTGTATATCTGTATGTCTGTATGTATACAAAGCTAGAGAGAAAACTATTCGAACGATTTCGAACAAATTAGCACCTAACATGTCAATTAGGCCTGTATAGATGCACGAAAAACGGTTTTGAAAATTTTGAAAAACAACCTCCTTTTTGGCCAAAAAACGCCCAAAAAATCAGTTATTATTTTTTTATAAAAACACGGCACTAACGATTTTAATAAAATTATGGTTATTTGTAGCGCTTAATGTACCCTACCATATAACTGATTTTGGGGGGTTTTTTGGCCAAAAAGGAAGTTGTTTTTCGAAATTTTTCAAAACCTTTTTTCGTGACACTATACACGCCTAATTGACACGTTTGGTGCAAATTTGTTCGAAATCGATCGAATAATTTTCTCTTTAGGCAATAATAATAATATTTACCAGTTACTCTCCTACTTTAATGCACTATCCGCTCTCCTACTTTAATACAATTATGAAGTCACAGTTGGGGTCACGTACGGGGTTGGCGTGCGAAGCACGCAATGCACTCTGCGTATTTAAAACACTCCCAACAAAGAGGTTGGCTTGCGAAGCACGCAATGCACTCTGTATTGAAAATATCTCCAATACGGGGGTTGGCGTGCGAAGCACGCAATGTATTGCCCGGTAATAATTTCAATATGTTTGTGAGAAAGCACGTGCCAGTTTCTCGTACCGTTTATTTTTATGGTAAAACAGGGTTTACTGCACAAAACTTTGGAGCTGTCATAGAAAATACGATCGAAAAGCGGTTTTAAACTATGATAAAATAATTCAAATCTGTAGAACTTTCAGAAATACACATATTTAGCCTATATCTAAATATATATAACTTTATACAGGCTGTCCCCGAACTCTCTGGACCAATTTTGCGGATATGTTCCTGGGATCCAGACAAACATAATTATTTCACAATATAAACATGGGTCGACGTTGCATATTTTTTCGTTCGTCTGTCTGTATGTGTTTTTTTACAAAATAATTAATATTTTTGGAAGTAGAAAAGATAATGACCTCAAACTTTGTACACCTATTTCTTGCGTAACCTTTTATCACTGTACGAAAAGTTAGAACAATATTTTAAATATTTTCAAAATGGCGGCCGTTTATAATTTGTAATGTCAAAAATCTCAAAAACCGCTAACTTTATAAAATTACAAGAGACAAAAAAGTTTACTTTTTTAATGACAAACACAATGTTTGTTTTATTTTGTCTTTAGCTCAAAGGATAACAGAGATATTGACCAAAAAAAAGGAAAAATGTATTTCTTGGTAGTTGTCAACAATACCCAGAATTACTCTAGAAACAAAATATTTTAATGTTGTTATGAGCTAAAATAATCAGTTATTTGCATTATTTTCCGAGCATTTTCTGAGCTGATTCTACTAGCAAAAATAATGAAAAAAGTTCATATATTCATAGATCCGGAAATGCTTCATTAGAGAGTTCTTACCCGTGTTTCAGATTACTCATAGAAACGAATCCCTATTGAAATATGTAGGACGTTATTACGTATTGAAAAAAGAAATACGGAAATTTTAAGGTATATTCATATGGACTCATAGACGCAATATTAAATCGTAAAAAAGTAAAAATCGCGGCTTCACCCCGAGCCCTACATCTGATAAAACAGCTGTTCAGAACAAAAGTTCAGCGACACATGTTTGTTTACATCAATTAGCATAACAACAAACTTAGTTAATTCAGGATCAGTTTATTATTCTTCACAACACCTTTTTTGCGTCAGATTACAATTTAAAAGCAAACAAAAATCAACGAAAAATTCTTTCTATATTATAATTCAATCAAAACTCTGCAGTTACATGTTGTAAATTAAACAGATGAATTGGATCAAAAACATAGCCCTACAACGAATCAAAACACGGTTATTTGCAAGCAATTTGGCAAATTTATAAACAGGTAGTTCACAAATAACGTTTTTTTTTTTAGGTTAGTTAAAAACAAACAAAAGGATTACTGTACTATAAGTCAAACATCTGGTGTTACATATTATAGCGTTTACTTTAGTTAGTAATATCAACATTCATTTGAAATATTGATATTTAAATATTAAGGGTCTGCTTCAGTAAACGAGAAAGCAACCGGAAACGCAACCGCTTCTCACTACATCCCTATCTAAACAGTGCAATTTCTTGCAGCTGAACGCTTTGACACTGCCTCATTTCAAACCATTTTATAAGACTATCTTTTGTAATTCAGTGCTGAAAAAAAACTGAACATTCTTTATAAAATTTCGGATCCGGCTTGCAAATTATTTTTCATTATACATTTTTTATTGTGTGAGGAAAAAAAATTCAAACTTTGTACTTACAAAATGTCAATTACATAACAAATCAAAAGCATTTTTTTAAATGTAAAATTCAAAACGATGCGTATTGTGACTGTGCTTAAAGTGAGACCTTGCAAACAATTTTATGGTAAAAAATAAACGAAATTAATGGTTTTAAATTTAACATTGCTCTTATGGGATAAAAATCCAAGATGGCTGCCACTGCAGCAGACCCTTAATGGTGAAATTACAATGCATTCCCCCCAATTCGAATTATTGTGCGCGTGTCTATTTCTATATCTGTCTGACTTTATGTAGGCCTATATGTCAACGCTCAGTGGTCATTTAAGTTAAAATATGAGAGTATACAATAATCTATTTGCATTGGCTTGGATTAAAAATTAGTATAAAACAAATTAGTTTTCAAAAAAACACATTGAATTTCAAAAGTTTTTAAAATTTTATAAACATTTTGGTTTTCGTCAAACTAATATTTCTTTTATTTATTTATTTTTTACGAGTATTTCTAAAACCCTTAAACGCGTTTCACCGACGATGACGCCATCATCAGTGAGCTACTATAACCGAACTATCTTGTACAACATTACTCTATATATTCCGTGTTCGAGTTTAATTATATCGGATCAACGTCGGAAGTTATCGTGAAAACAAATTACCGTAACACTCCACACTTACCATGTCTACTACGATGTGTGTATCAAAGCGCAGACTCCAAACTGTAACATATGAAAGCACTGACCAGATGTTTTATACGAGGTATGGCAATGTGCTCCCTCCACAGTTCACGTTTACTTTCAGCGACCACGCGGTTTCACCGCCTCCCCTCCTCTTCCGAGGAATCCTCCAGTTCCAGTTGTCCGGACGCATATTTCTGTAATTGCACCGCTCTTCTTCCGATTACGGTATCCTGTCATCTCGGGGAAGGATGTTGTATAAGAGAGAGTGATAAAGAAATATTATTGCTTCTATTAATGCGGTATAAAAGGCTTGTCCTATCGTTTAATTGTCTTTAATGTAAGCAATAAACTACCATAGTTTGATTTATTACTGTATCCAATACATAATATGATTTTATATATATATATTACAAGAGGCTTTGTCCTGACTGAATGACATAGAAAAAACGTGGAGCAAAAACTACTTAAGATACAAATACGAAAATGTAAATGGGCCATAGACACATACTAAGAAAGAATTTTGTAAAATACGTATTAAAAGTGTAAAAATATTGAAAATTATATTAAACAGCTGTTCGGATTAAAAGCTTAGCAGCACAACTTAGGGAGTGGGGTAGGGTGCTGTCAGGTGTTTTTTTTTTTTTTTTTTGTGGATGACAAGATGTTTATATAATAGAGCAATATAAACCTAACCCTAAAAGTCTGTTGGTTTTGAAGAAGAATGTTTATTCGCGTGTGACTCCGTTCGCAAAACCAATTATTTTGTCCATAATGTTTTCAATAACCGAAATATTTCTGGGATAAAAAGTAGCTTAGATAAGTCTCTGAAAAGTTATCTACATGCAAATGAAAGTTTCATCAAAATAGGTTCAGCCATTCCAGAGAAAAGCCAGGACAAACATACAGACAGACAAAAAATTTTAAAACGCATGTTTAGGTTTTGTAATGTGTGAATAACCATGTGAGCATAAAAAAGATGTATTTCAAAATCACAGAAAGACACGAAAATGTTATTTATATGTACAGACTAGCTGACCCTTACGGCGTTGCCCGTGGTGGTTGGTATTTTCAGTCTTTTTAACGTAATTATATTCTTTTTAAGTGTTCAGTCAGTCAGTGGTATTTGGCTTTTATATATCTTAAATAATTAGCCCAATAATTGGTGTTTTAGTTCATTATAGGCCTAACCTAAAATTATATTCAGTTTTTGATCCAAATCAGTTGTTGATCAAAATCAGCTGTTTTAAGCTTTTCATACGAACAGCTGTTTTTTGTGCCCCTGATAAAATCAAAAGAAATCTTTCTTCTTCTTCTTTAAGATTGACCTTCCATAAGATTAACATTGAAACTTTGAGGGCCACTGGGGCGTAGCCCTAATGTCCTAGGACTTCGGTAAATGGCCTAAAACCTTCCCAGGGTTAACCTGTGTTACTATGCAAAATTTCAAAGCAATCGGATGGACGGTTTGGTAACGCATAAAGGACAAACATACAAACAGACAAACGTACAAACAGACATACGTACAAACAGACAAACCTACAAACAGACGGACATACATTGAATTTTATATATATAGACTAGGGGAGACCCCTTCGTGCTCCGCACGCCAACCCCGTTGGAACCTTCTAAACTCCTTTATGTTTTCTTTATAATAAAGGTATAGGATTAACAATTAATACCCTCAAAGCTAAGATTGGTAATAATTTTAAATGTCCAAATCAAAGTCTTTCGTATATTTTATAACAGCAGTTAAAATAAAGGTTAAAATTTCCATCAATAAACAGACTTAAATACGCATAAACAAAATCCTAACCTAAAAGTTAGAAATACAAAAAGTTGTTTCAAATTTTTAAATCAGCTGTTAATTTAAATATTAGAGCAAACAGCTGATTACTGTACCAACACTGAACATATTTTATTATTATTTGGGATACGGCGCTCCCTCTGCCGTAAAATATTTAGTATAGTGTGTGTTGTGTTTATGTCAACAGGTAGATGTCGTTGTTCGCAAAACCTAACTTAAAAGTTAGAAATACAAATAATTGTTTCAAAATTTGAAATCAGTTGTTAATGGAAATATTATAGTAAACAGCTGATAACTGTTATTATCATAGTCAATAAAAATAATGAATGGCGTTCACGTTTTTGTTAAATATTTAGTATATTTTTTGTTGTTTTTATGTTCAATAGGTGCTGCTCTTTTTCAAAAATTATATAAGGACATGCTTGTATTCGAATGTAATGTTGTGTCCAAATTTCAAAATAATCGGTGAAGAACTTTTGGAGATTTGTGATTTTGAACAAAAGAACGATTACATTTTTATTTAAACAGATAAACAAATACGTTTAATTTTCGATAGTCCTTGCTTTCCTGAAAATTAAACTCGAGAAAGCATTCTTGTTTTTAATCACAGGCAAAGTTGGTTATAACAGCTAGAATACAGAATATTCGGAACCGTTATTTAGCGAATTTCCATGGGGAAAATGAGCTATTGCAGTGGCTCTTATGGTAAGACAAAAGGTCGGGAGTAGCAAATGAGCACCGATCATAGTCCCCAGAAAACCCGTTTTGGGGTGTCATTAAAAATCATATATATGTGTTCGCACTCTAGCGGCCGCATTTTAAGTCCGATTTGGTTCAAATTTGGTACACATGTTGGTTGTCTACGTCGCTCGGAGGAGTTCGTTAGCCACAAAAATTAAATAATCGTAAGCACGTTTTTTGTCCGAAAGTAACTATTTTTTTAGATTTTTCCTACGAAAATTAATTTGTTTTTTTTTACAAATATAAATGTAGAATGTTATTATGCACATTTTGTTTTTTTACGCGACCTTATAGCTCGCTTGGTTCCCCCAAAATCTATCAAAAAGTAAAATACCACAGAAGAACCCGGTTCAAAGCCTTGTGGTGGATTCTACCGTGAGGTTGGCGTGCGAATCACGCGATGTATTGTGTAATGAAGACACTCAAAAGACGGGGGTTGGCGTGCGAAGCACGCAATGCTTTGTGTGTTGAAAAAACTCCCAACATACGGACTGGCGTGCGAAGCACGCAATGCATTGTGTAATGAAGATACTCCCCATATGCGGAATGGCGTGCGAAGCACGCAAAGCTTTGTGTATTGAGGATACCCCAATACGGGAGTTGACGTGCGAAGCACGCAATGCATTGTGCGTTGAAGATACTCCCAATAAGGGGGTTGGCGTGCGAAGCACGCAATGCTTTGTGTATTGAAGATACTCCCAATATGCGGAATGGCGTGCGAACCATTTTGCAGTTATTCAGCACCGTCGTGAACAGACCTACTTCCCAAATCGTTGGTTGAAATCCTAAAACATAGGCCTATGAACTTAATTTTGAAAATTTGCTCAACTCACGTCAGCGGTTCAGCTGCGTGGTCGAATTATTTATAAAATAAAATTCTAACTTTTGTGCTTTCTGTTTGTTAGAAAGTTTGCACAATATTAGTACTGGTTTTTATTTGAATACATCATAAATATTATCTGCATTGCACAGGAAACAGATCTGGCATTCCAGCATTACTATGATAATCTGTGTTTCCACTTCACAGTTACTGCCTGCTTAACGACATACCGTATAATGTAGAACCGGTCCTTGTTAGCCTAGGTCAGTGCTAAAGCGTATTAATACGGACATCACGGTTCAATCTAAGCCTGGTTTGATAATTAGCTGAATAAATATTCAATAATTCGACCACGCAGCTGGACCGCTGACGTGAGTTGAGCGAATTTCCAAAATTACGTTTGTATGTTTTAGGGTTTCAACTAACAATTCGGGATATTGATCTACTCACGAAGTCGGTGAAGTTCTCTGCCTGTGAAAAATCTCAAAAAATAGTCACTTCCAGTGAAAAAAGTAAATGTGTGCGTTCGTGGAACCCCCGTCAGGAACGAAGTTTCTTCAATTCTTTTACCAGCCTTAACGGCAACATACACACATAATTTTAATCTTTCAATTGCCGTTTGTTATTAGTTTGCTTTTTATACAAATATTTACTGTTTCCATACGTTTAATTTTATTATAATAAAGGTGTAGAATTAATTATAACAACAAAGCTATGATGGTAAACACAGTTAAATGTCCATTCATTGTAAACACGTTCAATAAACATAAAATGTAGGTTCATCAGTCTAGGCCTAACATAATATTATTGTGTGTATGTTTAATTTATTTTACCTGTCTAACGGCAACATACATACAATAATTTTAGGTTAGGCCTAGACTTAAAATTACTTTCTAGGTCCAACCTATATCTATAGAAAATGTAACCAGTAACGAAAAATGAATTGGTTGCTATGGCAACGACAAATACGAAATAGACGTAACGAAAAAGCGTTATCAAACTGTTTGCTGTGACAATGAATGTAAATACATTCAAGACACATGTGTTTTTGGTACATCAATCTAAATTCGATAGGTTCCGTCCGGCGTAGTTCACATATTATCGTCTAGCGCTGGAATTAACAAGAAATTGAAAGTAATACAAACTTAGAAAAGTAAGTTTATATAATTATATATTTTGGTAAAAATATTACTGTTTCCCTGCGTTTGATGTTGTTATAATGAAGGTGTAAATACATTCATTGGTGTAGGTGTCCATTCATTGTAAATGCATTCAATACAAATAAAATGCCAGTTCATCAGTCCAGGCCTAACCTAAAATTATTGTCTAAATGTTGCCGTTAAGACGGGCAAAATAAATTTAAAATCCACACAATAATTCTAGGTTAGGCCTAGACTGATGAACCAACATTTTATGTTTATTGAATGTATTTACAATGAATGGACATTTAACTGTGTTTACCATCTTAGCTTTGATGTTATAATTAATTGTAAACATTTATTATAGTAACATTAAACGTATGGAAACGGTAAATACTTGTATAAAAAATATAATAAATGGCAATTAAAAGATTAAAATTATATAATTAATATAACATGTAGCCTATCTTATTATAGTAACCATAAGCCAATAACTTTTACCATGGTACAAAATGATGATAAAACTGCAAAACAAATTTCCTAATTTATGATTCACTATTTTTTAAACAAATTATGTTCTTCCAAAAATATTAAGTGAAACTCTGCAATTTCCTTACTTTGCATTATTTACATTGAAAAAATTATAGAAAATAAAAAATATACGAATTACAGAGAGGAAGAGAGAAAATGAGAAAGTCGCATAGAGGGGACATAACGCTTTTTACTTTCTTACTATACTATAGTATAGAGAAAGTATAGTGATCGCAAAAAAATCGATGTTGAGATTTTTGTGGAAATATCCGTTTTGGGACCCCCTGAATCCAAAAAAGTGGTTTTTACAAAATATCTGTCTGTAGGTCTGTATGTATGTATGTATGTACACAAAGCTAGAGCGAAAACTATTCAATCGATTTCAAACAAATTTGCACCAAACATGGCAATTATGCCTATATAGATGCACAAAAATAGGTTTTGAAAAATGTTGAAAAACAACCCCCTTTTTGGCCAAAAAACCCCAAAAAATTAGTTATTATTTTTTTATAAAAAAAAAACGGCTCTAACGATTTTGATCAAATTTGACTTATTTGTAGCCCTTAATGTATCCTACCATATACAGAAACCCGTACCTTTGTAAAATTCTTGTTTAGCTAATAATAATAATTATAATTTTAGAATAATTTTCACTCTAGCTAATAATAATAATATTTATTAGTTAATCTTCTACTTTAATATCACCTCTCCTATCTCACCTACAATTATGAAGTCACAATAAATTTGTTTAATAATTTAAATATGTTTGTGAGAAAGTATGTGCCAGTTCCTGGTACCGTTTATTCATCAAGTCACGCAAATTTATAGATATCTATAATCAAAATATCCATATTAAATTGCATTAGGATTTGAAGAAAAGGTGTGATGAACTTCGTACCTGACCACTGTTTAAACTTAGTATCAGAGCATAAAGAACGATTTCCTACTACCTCTGGCCAGACACATCTGCACAACACACACACACACACGTCATAAAACTCTTGATTCCAGTTCGTTGTTTAACAAAACCAGTCGGTTTTCGGCCAAGCAACCGCTTTCCTCGCAGAACGTGAGAAAGTGTCGTGGTCAACGTACAACGCCAAAGAAGATGAAACGAAAGTTTGAAAGAACAAATTACTTAAGTTAATTGCACATGATATCCGAATCATCGCTAAATGAGTTGCAAATACAGACGTTGGTAGAAAGTTGATATCTGCTTGGTCAAAACTGCACGATTATACGGAATCAAAATACCGGCAAACTAAACAGAAGTGGAGTAGAACTAGTTCACGGAGACGGACTGAGTGAATTTTAAATAATTCGACCACGCAGCTGAACCGCTGACGTGAGTTGAGCCAATTTCCAAAATTAAGTTTATAGGCCTATGTTTAAGGGTTTCAACCAACAATTTGTGAAATCTATTCACGACGGTGCTGAATAGCTGCAAAATGGTTCGCACGCCATTCCGCATATTGGGAGTATCTTCAATACACAAAGCATTGCGTGCTTCGTACGCCAACCCCCATATTGGGAGTGTCTTCAATACACAAAGCATTGCGTGCTTCGCACGCCAACCCCCGTATTGGAAGTACCTTCAATATACAAAGCATTGCGAGCTTCGCACGCCAACACCGAGGTGGAATCCACCACATGTCTTTGAAACGGGTACTTCTATGGTATTTTACGTTTTGATCGATTTTAGGAAACCAAGCGAGCTATAAGGTCGCGTAAAAAAAACAAAATGTGTGGAATAACACCCTAAATTTATATTTGTAGGAAAAACTCAAAAACAAATTCATTCTCGAAGGAAAAATCTCCAAAAATAGTTACTACCTGTGAAAAACGTCCTTCCGATTGTTGGATTTTTTTTGCTAACGAACTCGTCCGAGAGACGTAGGCAACCAACATGTGTACGCAATTTGAACCAAATCGGACTTAAATTGCGGCCACTAGAGTGCGAACACACACACATATATATATTATTTTTAATGACTCCTCCAAAACATGTGCTGGGGGCCATGATCGGTGCTCATTTGCTACTCCCGACCTTGAGTCTTACCATAAGGGCCACTGCAAATAGCTCATTTTTCCTATGGAAATTCGCTAATAACCGACTTGGAAAGCTATTAATAAATTTTCACCAAATCGGACGTAAAATGCAGCTGTAGAGTACGAACACAAATACATTTACCAATTTTTAATGACATTCCAAAACGTGTTCCGGGGACTGTGATCGGCGCTCATTGACTACTCCGCGTACTTTGACAGAACATCCGCGCACCATAACAAGTAGCATATCTCGATAAATGTTTGGTCAATATTCAAAAAAGAGGTAGGCCTATCGTTAGATTTGTTTTTTAAAATATCAAAACAATTTTATTCTTGTAAAATTTTAACACAATTAGCCATTTTAAAATTGTTCCTGTACAAAGATTTTAAATGGCCGCCATTTCGGTTTAGGATTTCTGAAAATATTGATTACTTTTATTTTACGGTTTTCTACTTCAATAGTTGAACGGCAAAATTATACATGAAAAAACAAAACGGCGCCTGTGTGAGTAACTGGGGACTTACGGACGATTCCAATGTGATATTTAGATTTGCTTTTGGCCCGGAAACAATCCCAGAAAATATTGGTAGAGAGTTCTGGAACACCCTGTATACAAAAAAGAAAGGCTCCTAAATCTGAATTAGAACCACAAATGTGAAACCGTTACCGTACTTTCGATCGCCCTGTATAAAACTATAATACAATCAAAATTTCGCTTCAAATAAGGAAGTAACCCGTTTTAAATTCCATCGACGAAATAAGACATTAATAGAAACTCTAAATATCGATTAGTCGATGTTATCGCAGCACCGAAATCTCGATTCACGAGGCCGACCATCACGGCGTGCTCGGTATAATAGCACGGCCAACACCTGTTCCGAGTGAACGGCCGCTGCGGTCATGGTTGACCCTTGACACGCCAGTGGAGTGTGAAAAACATCGGACTGGACGTTCACATTTCTGGAGCTAATAAATATTGTTTTACACGAAGATAGCCGTCCAGCACTCTCGTTCTAGACTTACTTTCTATTAATATAATAGAACCCTTGGTACCCGAGCATACTCCACTCTTTGCTAGCCTCAATTAAAAATAACAAGCCCTCGTCTTCATCTTCTATACTAATATTATAAAGAGGTTAAATTTTTTTGTTATGCAGCGGGTAATCTCTGGAACTACTGAACCGATTGAAAAAAATTTGGAAAACGGTTGACCCTAAAGGCCATCCATGTAACTTCCCGCTAAGTTTAATTACAACAAACACTATTTTTTGAAATTTTGAACGCCATAACTTCTGAATAAATCAACCGATTTTTATGCGATTTGCGGCAATCGATGCAGTTTTTCGAGTCCATTGAAAGAATCAACAACAAAAATTTTTCAGATGAAAAGTTTCAGAGAAATTGAGGAAAAACACTTTTTTTATTTTCTTTCGTTCACGATATCTTGCGAATGAATCAACCGATTTTTATGCGATTTGCGGCAATTGATGCAGTTTTTCGAGTCCATTGAAATAATTGACAACAAAAATTTTTCTGATGAAAAATTTCGGAGAAATTAAGAAAAAAAACTTTTTTATTTTCTTTCGTTCACGATATCTCACGAATGAATTAATCGATTTTTACCGGACTGGTAGCGATCGACGTCGCTTTTCAAAGTTAAAAGCTGATTAGATTTTGGAATTGATCGGTAAAGCCGTTTAAAAGTTATTAAAAAAAACCTGATTTGAAAAATTTTTATTTCTTAGTTTTTTCGAAATTTCTCAGAACCTACCGGTCCGAATTAGTTGAAATTTTCAGGAAATCTAAGTTTGATGGAACGCTTTAGAACGCCGTTTAGTAGGATCCAATCGGTTAGGCCGTTCAAAAGTTATAAGCGGGTCACATACTTACATACACACACACACATACATACAGACAGAGTGACACCCTCTCGGGAGTGGTCAGGGAAGATTCATAGGACCTCAAAACGTCGAGATCTGATAAATACTCGATTTTCGAAAAACGGGGTGAAACCAATAGCTTCCCGATTTTAGAAAATTTTCAATTTTCTTTTAGCGGGAAGTTAAAAATAGTTTTACTAATAAAAAGCTACACTATCCCTGAGTAACGTAGGCTATAATTCATTTTGATAAAAATATTTTTTTTTCAATATTTGTAAATTTGCTAGGAACAAATCTTAGGTTACGGCTAAACTGACGAACCAACACATATTTCTTAAATGTATTTACACTCATTACCATATCAACCAATTTAATAAAATAACAGATAAAACAGCTGTTTGCTTTAATATTTCAATTAACATTTGATTTCAAACTTTGAAGCAATTATTTGTATTTCTAACTTTTAGGTTAGGTTTTTATTAAATTGTAGACAGAGCGTTGCTGGTTCTTTTAACCTTTCTTATAACCTTTTTTATTTCAATATTTGTAAATTTAGTCGGAGAAAAATCTTAGGTTAGACCTAGACTGATGAACCAACACATTTATTACCATAGCAATCAGTTTAATAAAATAACAGATAAAACAGCTGTTTTCTCCAATATTTCCATTGACCGCTGATTTCAAACTGTGAAGCAATATTTGTATTTCTAACTTTTAGTTTGGGTTTTTATTAGAGTGCAGACCTGAGCCTTGCTGGTTCTTTTAACCTTTATTATAACTACCGTTATAATTCAATTTGAACATTTAACATTATTTACCACCTTAGCTTTGGGGTTATTAATAATCCTACATCTTTATTATAAAGAAAACATAACATGATTATTTGTATAGAAGATTCCAACGGGGTTGGCGTGCGGAGCACGCACAGGTTTTGCCTAGTGTTTAGTAATTAATAAAATTGGTGTCTTTTTAAATGGGCCACAATTGGTTAACTTGTAAACTATAAATCTGACAGCAAACTTTAAATAGGGTACCTCTTTCCTTGTTTTTTGAGAAATTCAAAAAATGTAATTAAAATATTTGTAAATGGCCGCCATTTTCCAACAAGGCGGTCGACTAACGAATTTCTTATGGAGCAACATGAATTTTATGATGATTTTGGATTTCACAAATTATTATAAGACTTGTTTGTTCTTGGTGTTTTTTTATACGACTAACCGTTTAAAAGTTAGAGGGGCATAAATCTTTAAAACGCCCTATCTGAGTGGAAGTTATTTTTGTATGGGGACGTTTTGGAAAAATAAAAACGCTCTTAACATTAAAAAAAACATAACTTATTGTTTGGACAAATTCCTTTAAAAATCAACAATGTATGGTTTTTGTTATTTTGTTAAACCCATAGTACAGAGGAACTGAGTGACAAAACTAGAAATTTGTCGTATATGAAAATTTAAGTTGTTAACAGATGTTCCATATCGGCTTACTCAGAATCCAGAATTCAGTAAATCCAACATCATAAAATATAGGGTGTTTCATAAAAAATTCTAAAGTTGGTTGACAATTTCCATATAGGCCTACAAGACTGTATTTTAAAATTAGAAATTATAGCCTAACAAACCGAGGATTTTCGTTAATCAATAATTTGCAACAATGAATTGTATTATATAAGAAATTCGATAGTTGACCGCCATATTGGAAAATGGCGTCCATTACAAATATGTAACATGATGTCCATTTACAAACTATATATTTTGTAATTTCTCAAAAAACAAGGAAAGGTCTCACATTTAAATTTTCTGTCAGATTTACTAATGATAGTCCATTTAAAAAAAGACCACTCTATATACAGAGTGTTCATTGTGTTCCATAACACCTTTCATTATTTTTTTACTGAAAATAAGTTAACAAAACGTTGTACGTATCTTTGCATCTGTTGCATAACAGGAATTTCTTCAAAATGTCTGACCCTCTTTGATTTTTGGGGGCTTGAGGGGAAATGGGTTATTTATTTCAAATGTAAATGTTGCTCCCCTCCCCAGGAAAGGGTAGGTTCAACCACTGTAACGCTTATTAAAAGAGAAACAGAATGGCACAAACTATACCTTAAAATCTTGCTTCGTCTCAAAGTGATGGATAATAAATTTCTGGAAAATAATATTTCTATTACAACATCAAAGCAGGTCATTAATTTCTTAATATTATGAATACGTAGTTTGCTGTGTGTATATTTAAAAAAAAAGTTCATTTCGTCAATGTATCTATATAAAAGCGAAATACCACCGACTCACTCATCACGATTTCTCAAAAACTACAGAACGGACTGAAATGAAATTTGGTATGTAGGTTCCTCTAGGGCTATAGGTGCTCACTAAGAAAGGGTTTGAAAAAATTCGAAATTTTAGGGGGGGGGGTTGGGGGATCAAAGTTATTAAAAAAAGATTTCTTCAAAAGTACAGAACGGATTGGAATTAAATTTGGTATGTAGCTTCCTCTAGGGCCATAAGTGTTCACTAAAACAGGGTTTTAAAAAATTGGAAATTTTAGGGGGGTTTGGGGGGTAAAAATTACTAAATCACGATTTCTCCAAAATTACTGAACGGATTGGAACGAAATTTGGTATGTAGCTTCCTCTAGGGCCATAGTGGTCACTAAGAAAGGGTTTAAAAAATTTAGAAAAAATTAGGGAGGAGGGTCAAAGTTACTAAATCACGATCATTTGTCGCATTTATTTCACCAAAATAATTATGCAATAGCTAAGCATTGCCGGGTCAGCTAGTTTATAACTAAAATACAGTCTACAAATTAAAATACAACCTAAAAATCATACTAAGTTACATTTAAGAGAGATTTTCTAAATTTTGCTACAGTAGAGCAAATGATTAACATTATTGAAAACAGTCGGAACTGAGTGCTATCGCAACAAATATCAGGAACAAAATGAGTGAGGTATTGCTATCCTATCAGTACATGAAAAGTAGTGCTTATCAGTTACGCATACAGTAAAGAAAGTCAGAAATGTACTCCTAAAATCGAGAAACCCATTAATAAGTCAAGTGGCTCTAGATCGGGTTATTTTCAAGATAACAAGCTGAGACTCAGCATAAATGTTTAAAATATATATTTTAACTCCTATGTCAAGTTTCAATTCGATATATTAAAATTCGGCCAATTTAGAATGAGCCAACGCTTCATATATGAATAAGATGTCCCCTTTTAGTGATTTCCCCTGCTGCAAAATACATACCTGCATTATCGAATTTTTTCCGGACAAACCATTGCTCGGACGAAATAAATACATATGACCTTTTTTTTGACAAATACGTCCCCTACACGGTGGTATTTTTATTTTCCTCTATCTTCATCTGAGCTCGAAATATTAAGGATAATCGAAAATAAAATGATAATCGATTTTTTTTTCGACTTTGGGAAATCGATAGACTGGTTAACTTTTTTTATGTTAATCTACATACTTTAATGTACTTATAAAAAAAATTCAACCGTATTGCAAATTACTGGTACTTTTGGTCTAAATTGACCTTTACCGACTGGCCTATTATAGAGGATCACATATGTCAAAACATGTGTCCTATTATGCAACACAAGATATATACAAAGTTCTGTAAACTTATTTTCTTTTACAAATATAATGAAGGGGTTAAAGAGGCTTTATGAACATCCTGTATATAACGGGTTTGTCCAGACTAACTCACTGACGTAGAATAATTTGGAGCAAAAACTACTTGAGGTAGAAATACAGAAATGTAAATTTATTTTCTTATTGGTCATAGATGCACACGAAGAAAGGATTATTCAATATTTTGGTTTAAAGCATAAACATAGTGAACATTCAGGTGTTCACTGAAAGCCTTTTGACAGATAATACAGCTGATTCAAATTCCATGTTCAATTAATTAATCACAGGAAGACGTCATGTGTCAAATCAAGTAATTATCCCTCAAGCCGATGTCTTAGTGACGTCATACAACCAAGGCTGGAGATAGCAACGCAACACCTAAAGGCACGTTGAGTGTTATTCCAGTATACTAGGCACCATAACTGAACAGATTATATCCCCTCTCCAGCTGATTCATTCAAAACGTTATCTTACAGGAAAATATTTTATCCCCTAAGGCTTGTTAGAAAATGTGCACGTTATTAACAGATAAAGCTACTAAGTATAACTACAACAAAAATATAATGTAGGCCTAAAAATTACAAACAAAACAAATATACGCTAAACAAAATGTATTAATTCGATCACGCAGCTGAACAGATGGCGTGAGTTGAGCATATTTCAGAAATTAAGTTTATACTAGGGAAGACCCCTGCGTGCTCCGCACGCCAACCCCCAAAAAAACCTTCTAAAAACTTATGTTTTATCTTTACTAATATTATAAAGAGGTAAAGTTTGTTTGTTTGTTGTTTGTTTGTATGTAGGGGGTAATCTCTGGCTCTACTGAACCGATTGAAAAAATAGTTTTACTAATAAAAAGCTACACTATCCCTGAGTAACATATAGTCTATAATTAATTTCGGTAAAACCCTTTTTTTATTTCAATATATTTGTAAATTTAGTCGGAAAAAAATCTTAGGTTAGGTTTAGAATGATAAATCAACGCATGTATTTACATTTAATACCATAACAACCAATTGAATAAAGTAACAGATAACATAGCTGCTTTAATATTTCCATTAACAGCTGATTTCAAAATTTGAAGCAATTATTTTTGTATTTCCACCTTTTAGGTTAGGGTTTTAAAGTGTAAACCTGAGCCTTGCTGGTTCCTTTAAACATTATTAACTACTGTTATAAAATATAAGAAATAATTTGGTTTGAACATTTAACAATATTTACCATCTTAGTTTTGAGGTTATTATTAATACTACCCCTTTATTATAAATAAAACATAACATATGTTTTTAGAAGGTACTATTGGGGGTTGGAGTGCGGAGCACGCAGGGGTCTCCCCTAGTTTATAATAAAAGTGTAGGACATAATTATAATAACCTCAAAACCAAGATGGTAAATAATGTTAAATGTTCAAATCAAATTAATTCGTATATTTTATAACAACAGTTATAATAAAGGTTAAAAGAACCAGTAAGGCTCAGGTGTACATTTAATCAAAAACCTAACCAAAACGTTACTCACTATCAATTACCGTGTATTAACAATAAATAGGCCTACTATATGTCTTATTTATTTTTAATTAGGATGTAACATAGTTTTTTCTTATCAATAAACTGCTTAAAGTTTTTATTGGTTTGTGTGTGTTGAAACATGTGTTGGTTCAGTATAGGCAATGAATACAGAATACTTATTCTGAAAGTATTCTGTATTCATTGGTATAGGCCTAACTTAAAATATTATTTTGTACTAAAAGCTGGATATCCGAATCAAACTGTTTTATCTGTCATTTTATTCAATTGGTTGCTTTGGGAAAGAATTTTAATTTACTATAAACATAATTATTTACATCCACGAAAGCAGCTGGATTAGTTTGTTTCTTATTATAAACAGCTGTTTTGTATAGAAATGGTTTTTAAATTCGTTCCAAGTTAATCTTGTGCGGAAAACCCGACCTTTGAGATTAGCTCACGCCATTAAGGATAAGAATTTTTTACATCTAAAAGCTTATTGCAAACCTTCGAAATGAGACGAACTTTTTGACAACTGAAATATTAAATTAGGTCCGGCAATAAGGGAGGAGTTGTGTTCACAAAAACCGCTTCACGTATTATATTATATAAGGATGTTTTAGGTAAATCTGTCTGCTGACGAAGGCGATGATTAGTTGTTTGCGTGTAAGAAATATATTAGTAGAATTTGTTTGTCCCTCTACCTCCAGCCTGGGCTCACGCTTTGTTTTCGCAACGAAAACACCCGCTTTGCGAGTATGCACCTCGACCTTGCGGCCTCGCATTAAGGTTCTGCTCCAGTAAACGAGAAAGCAACCGAAACCCAACCGCTTCTCACTGTATTCCTATCTAAACAGTGCAATTTCATGCAGCTGAACGCTTTGACATTGCCTCATTTCAAACCATTTTATAAGTCTATCTTTTGTAATTGAGCGTTGAAAAAAAAGAAGAATATTCTTTATAAAATTTTGGATCCGGCTTGCAAATTATTTTTCATTATTAATTTTCTATTGTGTTAGGAAAAAAATTCAAACTTTGTACTTACAAAATTGTCAATTGCATAGCAAATCAAAAGCATTTAAAAAAATGTAAATTGCAACACGGATGCGTATTGTGACTGTGGTTAAAATGAGAAATTGCAAACAATTTTATGATAAAAATTAAACGAAATAAATGGTTTGAAATTTAGCATTGCTCTTATGGGATACAAATCCAAGATGGCAGCCACTACAGCAGACCCTTAAGTACTGCTTCGCTTTACTCGCAGTGAACAAACTACTTTTTTACGGAATTTTAGAGTACTTTTGTGGTACTTTACGTTTCGATCGATTTTGGGGAACCAGACTACCAGGGCTTTAACGTAGTATAGAAAACAAAATGTCCAGGACAATCTCCTATATTTATTCTCTTAGATAAAACCCCAAAAAGGCATCATTCTTGTACGACAAGTATCAAAAAAAATTTACTTCTTGTGGAACAACTACACAGAAAACCAACGTGTGTACCGAATTCGGACCAAATCTGAAGTAGAATGAGATCTTTTTAGATTGCTAACACATATTTTATATAATAATAATTTTTAATGACACCCCAAAACGTGTTCTGGGGACCATGATCGGTACTCATTAACCACTCCCGGCCTTAGGTCTCACCATAAGAGTCACTGAAAATAGCTCATCTTTCTGTGGAAATTCGCTGATAATATTACAAGTACAAATATAATTATACAAAATAGTGAGATGGTAAATCTTAAAAAAAACTTTCATTATAATTATAGAGAGCAAAGAGAGAGAGGGGGGGGGTCTATGCGCTTTTTATTGAAATTTAGGAATGTCTTTGAAAACACTCTGTTTCAAAAATATACAAGTACTTTTGAAGTGTAAATTGCGGGCGGTGAATCGGATTTTACCATCACACTTTATTCCGTCACCCTCTAATATATAGTACACATGTTTATACAGCAGAGTATATTATATAGTTTACTTGGTAATACCTCTGACATGGACATTGTACCTCCTCATTTCGCAAGATGTGCTAAAATAGTTTACTTGGTAAAACCTCTGAAATGGACATTGTACCTCCTCATTTCGTAAGTTGTGTTAAAATAGTTTACTTGGTAATACCTCTGAAATGGAC
>JAGFPH010001710.1:130584-140610 GCA_018207615.1 Philaenus spumarius
TTTTTATCAAACATAAACATGCAAAGTCTCCGTTATGTGATTATTTTCTGAAGTAGAAAGTATTAATAACAGCGTTGGCTCGTTAAAAAAAAACTTAGCGAATTTATAAACACATTGAATTGAAGCCAAGAGAGAGAATTGACGTGTATTAATAAAATATATGTATTTAGGCAGGCAAAGTAGTAAAGTTAGACATTTAGAATTATATATATGTGGAGGTTTTTTTTTTAGAAAACCTTGTAGAGGAAATATAAAATTTCTCTAAATACACTGCGTCGACTAATAAGATTATTATAACTGCGTGTAATATAGTATATTATAAGATTTGCCGAAATCCCAATGTCTTGGTAATTGGTCTACAACCTTCAAAATTATACTAAAACCAAAATTTATTTGAATTCTTATAGTTTTATTAAATGAGATAAAATCCATTGCGCTGAAATGCTGGTTCTGGGCTAGTTTTGGATGTTGGATTCTAACTACTTTAGGTACGTCTGCGTCGGTCCGAGGTAATTCATTACAAGCTGTTACTTAGTCTGTTGTAACTTACAAAAATTATCTTAGTCTGCTCGGGGATGACTTGCTTTTATGGTCGACGTATCCTATACGTTTGACCCTATCAACTCCTATAAAAGCGAGTGTACGTACGTACGTACGTAAGTAACATATAATATAACAGCAGATTTCGCCCGTCATCTGTAATACTTAAACAAACCCAGTGTAGATTATAGTTTGGTTGTTATGTTTAAACTACAATTGTTATAATTTTTTGTGAAGTTGATTTTTTTAAATATGAGTTATAAAACTAATGTAGGCCTACGCTATGATAAATATACATTATAATATTTGCTTTGAGGTTATAAAACAGTATATAAAAACAACCTTTTATCATCAATATATATTCGTTTACACAAATTTAAAGAAGAAATACCTATTCCTTTAACTTTGGAAACATTCGCACATCTTCGTATAGTATGTATAAACATATTCAATTATTAATTTATTCGCTGTAATAATAATAACTTCTAAATCTTTTGATCTATCAATCTATCAATCTAAAAGCGAAATACCACACTCACTTACTCACTGACTCACTCATCACGATTTCTCAAAAACTACCGAACGGATTGAAACGAAATTTGGTATGTAGCTTCCTCTAGGGCCATAGGTGCTCACGAAGAAAGGGTTTGAAAAAATTATAAATTTTAGCGGGGGTTTGGGGGGATCAAAGTTATTAAAAAACGATTTCTTCAAAACTACCGAACGGATTGGAATGAAATTTGGTATGTAGCTTCCTCTAGGGCAATAGGCGCTCGCTAAGAAAGGGTTTAAAAAAATTTGAAATTTTAGGGGTATTTAGGGGATTAAAGTTATTAAATCACGATTTCTTCAAAACTACAGAATGGATTGGAATGAAATTTGGTATGTAGCTTCCTCTAGGGACATAGGTGCTCACTAAGAAAAGGTATGAAAAATTTCGAAATTTTAGGAGGGGTTTGGGGGGATCAAAGTTACTAAAATCATAATTTCAGATATTTTATTATTATGACAATGGTGCTTTTATTATTTAAGATCTATATATATAAAAGCCAAATACTACTCACTGACTGAACACTTAAAAAGAATACAATTACGTTAAAAAGACTGAAAATACCAACCACCACGGACAACGCCGTACAGTTAGTATGAAATAAAAAGTAATTAAAAGATAAAGTTTGTATCTTTCTTTAAATGTATAATAAAGTATATAAATACAAATTTTTAGCCTTACAGTTTTATTATCTTTATAATTCTACACATTTACCGAGTTACAAATCAACGTCATCATAGGTAGGTAGGCCTAGGTAAAGTCTGTTGTTTTTATGAAGTATTTTTTTAAACTAACTAACTTGTATTAGTCTTGAAATGCGCAGTCTAAATTCATTGTCACGCATGCGCCTCTAGTTTCCTGTAGTTTCCTCCTTTATGAAGCTCCCCTATATTTGCTAGCGGAAGAATGAAATGCAGGCAAGCTCAATGCTAGTTGTGTACAGCTGTACCAGTTGGAGTGCTGCGGTCAACTCAGAAATAGTGTTTCACTCCTGCCGAACCTTAAATGCAAAGACACGATACTAAATTTGGTCCTGCTCCGTCAATCCGTCTACGCGTGCAAAGCGACCACACATACAATTTGGATCGTACATTCCCACAAACTTTACTTCACTAAATACCGGGTGTCCATAAAGTCCCTCCCCCTTAACTTTGGAACAAGTAGGAATAAATAAATGCTCTTCGGGGTATCTTTATATGACAAAGGGAGATGAATTTTGGTGTGACCGACCATTTCACCCCTTACCCCAAAATAGGGGGTTGAGGGAGTAATTCAAAAATCTTAAATACAAACCACCATCAAGTGATAACTCATTTTAAAGGGATTGATAAATGAAGACGAATGGCGGCACAAATTAGAGCTATCTATCAACCTTATCGAAAATTGCGGCCAGTCGTAAGATGTTTTCAACTTTGACTGGCCGCCATTTTCGATAGATTTAAGATAGATACCTCAAATTTGCGCCATTCTCTTTCAATTAACAAGCCCTTTAAAATGAGGTAACACTTGATGGGGGTTTGTATTTAAGATTTTTTTAATTACCCTCTCAAATGGAATTAGGGTTGAAATGGTCGGTTACACCAAAATACATCTCCATTTGTTATATAAAGATACCGCGAAGCTCGTTTATTTATTTCTACTTTTTCCAAAGTTAATGAGAGTGGGACTTTATGGACACCCGGTATATTTGATAGAATTAAACTCAAACTCGTTTCAAATAAAAAGTCGCCATCTTCCGAGATGCACGATTTACAATAATCATACAGAAGTCACGATTAATCACAAGCAGTTATAGATTGATAATTTTATCTCGTGCATCACTGAAGATGGTGACTTTGTCTTTGAAACGTGTTTGAGTCAATAAACCTTTGAGTTGTGAGATTCTATGTTCAAGTTTTATTCTACCAATTATATCCTCTCACAATTCAAACTCAATATTTGTCTAACAACTCCTATAAAAGCGAGTGTACGTCCGTACGTACTTGAGTAACAATATAATACACCAGAAGATTTCACCCGTCATATGTAATACTTTAACAAAACCTAGCGTAAATTATAGTTTGAGGTATTGTTTACAACTTTATTGCATAATATAACATCTTATAAAGTAGAGAGGTATTTTAAAATATGAGTTACACAGGGTTATTAAAAACTATGCGGCAATCTCTTGAACGCTCATTCTATAGCTAAAAATAAGAAAAAATATATATATATAAACATAGACCCGAAAACGGTTCGTTTTCCAGATATCCGTCATTTTGTTTCTAGTACAAAATAATTCGTATCTAGAGAAATGTTTGACTCTGAGTTCAAACTCGACATATCTTAATGACGTCACTCTTTCCGTCGCTCTATGCTAATTGCGAGTACCCGGCCCAATTCAAAAAGTGAATTAGCCAAATACAAAACGCGGCATCGAATAAACGCAAACATAATTACAGTAATGGATAGTTATTCCAGAACGGGGTATAAAACTGTTATTACTGTATTAAGTATAATTTAATACATGACATTGTGGTCCCGTTAAAGTACGTGTTCCGACTGGCAATCGTTGTTAAAACACTCGCAGCATTGGTCTAGGAACGGTAATGGATACGTAATTTATATAGCGACAAGCTGTTAGGCAGGTTTATAGATTGCAATTGCAAACTTAATGATGCCACTTGCCTGTACGCGTCCAATTAGAAAACACATAAATTAAATTGATTTCACGTTTCCAGTTTTTTTTTGTCTCGTATTTGAGGAAAATTCGGTGTTCAGTTTATTTTCTACGGTAAACTGCATGAAAGGAGTACGTTAGATTGGATCTAAAAGCGTGATTGGTTTTGTCAATTAATTAATGATTGAAAGAACTAAATATCCACGCGACCAATAACATTACGTGTTTATAATCAGCTGTTGGACTGCCAACAGAAGTGAAAACTGTCATGTAAACTGACCGTTGGTTATATCGGTTTAAACTAAAATTTGATCATTATTTTAGTATTTACTTTTTGTTTGTTTGCCTTACTGGACTGGGTATAGATATTTCATAAACACCTGTGTATCACTTATGGTGCTGCTCACAGTCCTGTTTAATGTCTCTATATTTAATAAGACATCGTGCGTTTCGCCTTTCGGTCAGGCAAAAAATAATGCTAATTATTGTTTATGAATTTTCTAAAAGTGACTTAAAAATGCTTGATCGAAAGGCGAAACGTACGTTGTTTTATTAAATACAGAGACATTAAACCGGACTGTGAGCAGCACCAAAAGTGATACACAGGTATTTATGAAATATTATTTTAGTGTCTATAGACCATAGTCAATGAAGTTCATGATATTTTTATTTTTGAGAATTCGACCACACAGCTGAACCGCTGACGTTAGTTGAGGGAATTCCCAAAATTAAATTTATATGCTTTAGGGTTTCAACCAACAATTTGGGAAATTTATCTACTCACGAAGGCGCTGAATAGCTGCCTGCGTGTACGAAATATATTAGTATAATTTGTTTGCACCCAAACCTTCGGTTTCGACTCACGCGCTCCTTCTTTCCACTCGCAGCGGAAAAACGGTTGCATCTTTGCGGCCTCGTGTTTTGGACTGCTACGCTTCGCTCGCAGCGTACAAACTCGGCCGTCGGCCTCGGATCAGAAGGTGCCCCCCACGGTAAAATACATCCCGTGTACCGGATAATTGCACGGTATTTTACCCCCGTATTGGGACTATCCTAAACACTCAAAGCATCGCATGCTTCGCACGCCAACCCCCGTATTGGGAGTATCTTCAATACACGATGCATTGCGTGCTTCGCACGCCAACCCCCGTATTGGGAGTATCTTCAATACACGATGCATTGCGTGCTTCGCACGCCAACCCCCGTCTTGGGAGTATCTTCAATACACGATGCATTGCGTGCTTCGCACGCCAACCCCCGTCTTGGGAGTATCTTCAATACACAATGCATTGCGTGCTTCGCACGCCAATCCCCGTATTGTGAGTATCTTCAATACACGATGCATTGCGTGCTTCGCACGCCTATCCCACGGTAGAATCCACCACATGGCTTTGAACCGGGTACTTCTACGGTATTTTACGATTTGATCGGTTTTGGGGGAACCAAACGAGCTATAAGGTCGTGTCAAAAGACAAAATGTGCAGAATAATATAGTGCATTTACTTTTGTAGATAAACCCATAAACAAGTTTCATTACCAAAAATCTAAAAAGTACTTACTACCGTTTGTTGGATTTTTCAGTTAACAAACTTGTCCGAGCTACTTAGACGACCATCGTGTGTACCAAATTTGGACCAAATCGGGCTTAGAATGCGGCCGTTAGAGTGCGAATACTCATATATATATATCATTTTTAATAACGCCATTTTATTCTGGGACCATGATCGGTGCTCATTTACTACTCCCAACCTTAGATCTCGCCATAAGTGTCAAGTAGCTCATCATGCCTATGGAAATTCTCTAATAATGATCAAATTACGGGTTCCAAAGTTAAACAAAACAGCTAGTTTGTTTTAAAAGTTTAACAACATAATTTTAGTTCAGGCCTATACTGAACCAACACAGGGGTTTTAATGCATTTACATTCATTACAATAGCAACCAAGTTAGGAAATTTAGACATTTAAAAAAATTAACAAGCACTATATCCATATTAGATCGCCAAGTACAAAATTAGAAAGTGTAACGTCCGTTTCATCGGTAGCGTGACGTGACTAAATCCAAACAGCTATTGAGTTTACGATTTTGAATTTACCACTGAATATTTTATTTCGACGATTTCTTCTTCTTTTACGATCAGCGGTTATATTAAACTTCTGGTTAATATTAATACGTGTGTAAAAAAAAAAGAAGAACAAATCATCGACAAATCAAAAACGCAAAGAATTGCCCATATACTTTACCTGATTCAGAAAGTGCTCGGTGCATCTAAAGAAGTATTCACTTCAAAAATAATATAGTCTTGTTTGTAAATATATTCTGTTTTTACACTATTTAGTGTGAAGGCATGTGCAAACGAATACTTGACTCAGGAAACATGAACATAGATATCACTATATGCTCTGATAGACAGGCTGCTAAATTAGTCACTATGGTCATATAAACATCGTCAAAATTTTTCTGGGAAAACCAGTTACGGCAGAATAGCATCTTCGTGAGTAGACCAAGTCCCCAAATAGTTGGTTGAAACCCTAAAACATACAAACTTGCTTTTATAAATTCGCTCAACTCACGTCAGTAGAGGGAATAAAACAACTGCCCGGGTCCCCCCCCCGCCATAATAATTCTTCCCACCACCCCAAACATTCGTCACACCACCCGGGTTTCACCATCCCAAAATGTATCCAAAAAATCCACCCACCTCCTCAAAATCCCATCCCACCACTCACGCAAGATTATAATTTGAATAAAATAACTATTGTTTTCAAAGATCGTAGTCAAATATACTATAGAGAACCTAAATCCCCCTTCACAAAAATGTAAAATATTGAGTTATTATTATCTCGAGTTCATAAATTACGGAATACATTAGTATTTCATTTCTTCTTTATTGTTCGTTCGTGGTATCTAAAAGTAATTTTGAAACTTTAACCCCGAATTTGTTAAATATAATAAATTTTAAACGTATATAGGTTAGTTCTCCATTAGTTTAGTTTAAATACTAAGTACCTATGGTTACTTTTAAATCGGAACAGACTATTTTTTCCCAGTCAAGATTCTCATGTAGTATATTATTTATTTAATATTACTTTTGAGAAAACTATTTTAAATATTTCGAAAAATGTTTCCTTAACTAAAGAATATTAGTTTATTTGTTTAACTTTAAAGCGTGTTTTTAAATTGACAACAGTTCAATTATAATGTTGAATTCGCAAAATATATATTTAAATCGGTAATCATTAAGGTCGTTAATATATAAGAAGAATTTTATAAAGAATGTTGTGTTCATCTTTAGGTTTATATGGATGGGTAACCTTGGGTTAAGTTAACAAAAATATAAATAAGGTTGATTGGAGGGGAGGGGGTGTCGTTAGAATAGACAATAGTTTTTTTAGGGGTTCAAAATCTTTGGTTATTTGAGGATTTTTTGGGACAGGGGTCACCCTGTGGTAAAATAAAAATATAGTTTATTATATACAGGGTGTTTAAAAAAAACGTTCCAAAACTTTGGGATATGATTCCTCATATAAAAAATAAGAAAAAAGTTCTTATAAAGGTAGGTCCGAAAACGCTTCGTTTTCCGTCTATCTGTCTGTATGTGTTTTTTACTTAATTTCTCATATTTTTTAAACCTTTTAAGCTATCAACTTCAAACTTGATACATTTATTATGTGTAATAAGAACCACTTTTTAATATAGTATCAAGTTTCTACTTTGTACGATTTAAAAATGGCGGCCATTTCAAATTTTTAAGTCTTAATATCTTAAAATCCGCAAATTTACAAAAAATTTACAAGAGACAAAAAAGTTGCAAAATTGCATTATTTAAATAAGGACACATTTTGAATTTCAATATCTTAAATGTTAACTCACTGATCGCAATTATTTGAAAATTACCTTATGCAAATTTTGTGGTTCTTTTAGCTAAATTTAATGTTTTTAGTTTAACAGCTTTTCAGCTTTTAACAACTCGCGTCAGCTTTTCAGCTGCGTAATCAAATTATTTTCAATTGGATGAAGTTTATACATATGTATATATATATATATTTTTTTTTTTAGTTTGCTTAACTAAGTATTACGTATTTTTTGTAATTTATTTTTGTAATAATATATTTGTTGTTTTGTACGTTGTTTTACTTTTTAACTATAGTCAAACAAATTTTGTACTTTGTTCTCGGCTGTACAATAAACGAAATAAAATGGAACCGCGTTCTATCGGTCTTAATTTTAGAAGAACTCTCAATATATGACCCACTTATGTCATTTCAAAGGGTATTATAAAGTTAATTTAAATTCAAAAGAAATGTTGGTTTTTTCTTAAAGTAGTTACTGTAATTTCTTACATCGGCATTTCAAGATCGTAGAACTTCACTCAACCACTTTTTCCACAGTTTAAAGTCTCCAAGAGTAACGACGTCTGAACGTAATGATGTTGAATCCATTAAAAGGAAACAGATGAGGTCTGGTGCAGGTGTTTTTATATTCGCTACAGATGTAACTCGGTGAAATTACGCCAGGCATGCGCAGAGCGTATTAAAACGGAATGAGTGAAAGTTTCGCGCGCGTTGCCCTTTATGTTATTGATATATACGGCAGACGTACGATGATATAAAATAGCGGAGTGATGGAGAATGTTCTGTATTAGTAATGCCACAATGGCTCATTCATGAGCAGTTATCTTACTGCTATGAGGTTACTGTAAGTGCCCAGTGTAGAAGTAATTCTGAAGAAAATTCCAACGAACTAAAAGGAATAAATTGTCTGCCTTAGACCATGTTTTGAACGAATAGTCGGAGAGCTGACGAGGAATTTAGGGAAGGTTTCGTGGGAAAGTTAAAATAACAAAAAAAAAAAATTTTTATTATTTGGAGAATCTAGAATCCTGAGTCAGGCAGAGGGTTTGCGGTTATTTTGCTACTACGCAAGATATGACATTTGCAAAAAAATAAATGAAAAAAATATGTTTTGGGCAACTTGAAATTTGTTTAATCTTTAATTTTAGCATCTATTTAACCCAGAAATAAACATCCCCGACTTCTGTATTGGTTTTAAAGTATAATAAGACCCCTACCTCCCCCCCCCCCCGAATATATTTAATAATTATACCTCAAAAATATACTTAAGGCATTCTGAAATTTTTATAGCATGTTTATTAAATAATATTAAAAATACGTGTAAAGCGCCAGACGAATTAAACGGTTTTTAATATTTCCCTGACTCGAATACAGATTTCAAATGACAACAAAAGTCTTATGCGTAGCCATAAGTGCGAGAGAGATAGTTCATTGACGGGCCGGCAGCTGACGGGGCCTTAGCTCCATAGGAAAAATGAGCTATTGCAGTGGCCCTTATGGTAAGACCCAAGGTTGGGAGTAGCAAATGAGCACCGATCATGGTCCCCAGAACACGTTTTGGGGTATCATTAAAAATCATATATATATAATATGTATGTATGTGTGCGCACTCTAACGGACGCATTTTAAGTCCGATTTAGTTCGAATTTGGTACACATGTTGGTTGTCTACGTCGCTCGAACGAGTTCGTTAGCCAAAAAAATCCACCAACCGGAAGCACGTTTTTTGTCCGGAAGTAACTCTGTTTCGAGATTTTTCCTACTAGAATGAATTTGTTTTTTGCGTTTTTCCTGCAAATATAAATGTAGGATGTTATTCTGCACATTTTGTTTTTTTACGCGACCTTATAGCTCGCTTGGTTCCCTCAAAATCAATCAAAACGTAAAATACCATAGAAATACCCGGATCAATGCCATGTGGTTGATTCCACCGTGGGATTGGCGTGCGAAGCACGCAATGTTTTGTGAGTTGAAGACACTCACTATATGGGGGTTTGCGTGCGAAGCACGCAATGTTTTGTGTGTTGAAGATACTCCCAATATTTGAAATGGCGTGTGAACCATTTTGCAGCTATTGAGCACCGTCGTGAATAGACCTATTTCCCCAATTGTTGGTTGAAACCCTAAAACATAGATCTATAAACCTTATTTTGGAAATTTTCTCAACTCACGTCAGCGGTTCAGCTGCGTGGTCGAATTATTTTGTTCAAAATTTCGGCTAAAACAAAACTTCCAACTCAATTTTCTCAAAACTAGGCTCTGGTTAGTTAGAACTTTGTCATTCTAACCTCACGAAGTGTTATAGCCCATCTCAACTTAAGTTGAGGCAAGCAGGGTGGGTAATTAGGGTCGGCCTCAACCGTCATAAAACCGACCCATATTAATGCCGCCTGAGTGAACCTGTAGGACACTCTAGTATAAAATT
>JAGFPH010001710.1:196498-213963 GCA_018207615.1 Philaenus spumarius
TTTTACGCAAGGTTTGGGGGGGGGGGTCAAAGTTGCTAAAAATTCCCATAAGAAATACATAGTGTAATATATTTATTGATATAATATATTTTTTGTTAATATACATTTAACTTTGATTTGTCTATCCTTGCAAAGCCGGGTCGTGCCAGCTAGTTTAAAAAAATTAACAAAACTTAGTATATATAGGTATCTTGTGTTGCATAACAGGACGCATTTTTAGACATATCTGACCATCTATGATTTTGGGGGGCTTAGGGGGTCAAGGGGGAATAACAATTTCAAATGTAAAGGTAGGTCATGCAATGCACCATTGAAAAGCTTATTAAAAGAGAAACACAATGGCGCAAACTAAAACTTAATATCTTACTTCGTTGCAAAGTAATGGACAATCGAAGTTCTGGAAAGTAACATACAACCTACTGAAAAAAATTAAAAAAATATATATAAAAAACCTGTTCATATATAAAAATGAATTGCTGTTCGTTAGTCTTGCTAAAACTCGAAAACGGCTGGACCGATTTGGCTATTTTTGGTCTTGAAATGTTTGTAGTAGTTCATAGAAGGTTTATACGTAAAGAAAAGTTTGAAAAGTTTCCCGAAAAAGTTTCAAATTTGGAAGAAACTGAACAGCATTTATTGTATGAACTCAAAACCATAGCTCACAAAAACAGCTGTTCGTATAAAAAGCTTATGTTTGTTTACATGTATTACCATAGCAACATTACTTAGCAAATTTATAATCACTTTAATACTCTTCAAAACCAACGGCTTTTTAAGGTTAGATTGAAAAACTACAAACAAACACAAATATTAATGCTTACAGAATTATAATTCAACTCAAACATTGGTTATTAAATATCTATATAGGCCTACTTAGAGATATGCTGCTTAAAATATTGTTTATATAAAATATATCATAACTATGAAGTTTTTAATACTTTTCAAAACATATTTTCGCTATCAATAATAATAATAACAAACAAATTATTTGACACCATGCATAACCATAAACATACACGAGTTTAAACATACTTTATTGAAAACTAAACAAACCATCTGAATTAAACTAAATGCCACTAAAATATCACATTCGTATCTTTATTTTGATATATACTGTATATTGTATATTTAAATACTAAACAATATATGTCTTATACTAATTAGGCCTATACATTTAAAATTACAAACTCTACTTGAACCAGTTTGTTACATCCTAAATTTATTAACGCGGATGTTACAAAGTGATTCAAATATATTTCTTACGACCCCCAGCTAATTTAAACCCTCGCTAAGAAAGGGTTAAAAGAAATTCGAAATTTTAGGGTGGTTAGGGGAGGGGGGTCAAAGTTACTAAAAATCCCTATAAGAACGAATTGGAATGAAATTTGGTACGTAGCTTCCTTTAAGGCCGTAGGTGCTCGCAACATTGTCAATGAAATTAAGTGAAAGTCAAACTTAGTAAAAACTATAAATTAAAAAGATATATTTAAAGCTTTTTCATGTTAGATAGTAGTTTACAGGAATACAATTTTCAGTGCTTTCCTAAATAGCGTAGACTTTTTTCATACGACAGTAGGATACGCACAGGTATTCAACGAACACTTAAAAAGAATTACAATTACGTCAAAAAGACTGAACATACCAACAACCACAGGCAACGTCGTACGGGTCAGCTAGTTCCTAATTTTAACAAATTAATAACTTGCTTTGATGTTATGACGACAATATCATTTTCCAGAACTTTGACTGTCCGTTACTTTGAAACGAAGCAAGATACTAAGGTCTAGTTTAGCTGTGAATAAGCTTTTCAATGGTGTATTATATGACCTTATATTTGAAATTTTTAACCCTCTACCCCCCTCAAGTCTCCAAAATCTTAAAGGTTCAGACATGTAAATATGTGTCCTGTTAAGCAACACAAGATACATACAAAGTTACGTTAACTTATTTTCAATAACAAAAATAATAAACGGTATCAGAAACTGGCACATACTTTCTCACAAACATATTTAAATTATTAAACATATTCACTGTGACTTCATAATTGTATTAAATTAGGAGAGGGGGTACATTAAAGTAGGAGAATAACTAATACATATTATTATTATTATTAGCTAAATGAGCATTTTTAGAAAGATGCGGTTTTTTGAATATGGTAGGGTACATTAAGGGCTATAAATAAGCCAAATTTTATCAATATCGTTAGAGCCGTTTTTTTTATTAAAAAAATAACAACTGTTTTTTAGGGGTTTTGGCCAATAAGGGGGTTGTTTTTCAAAAAATTTCAAAACCTTTTTTTCGTGCATAGCCTACATACAAGCCTAATTGACATGTTTGGTGCAAATTTGTTCGAAATCGATCGAGTAGTTTTCCCTCTAGCTTTGTATACATACAGACAGAAATTTTGTAAAAAAAATACTTTTTTTGGACTCATGGTGTTCCAAAACGGATATTTCCACAAAAATCTCAACATCTATTTTTTTTGCGATAACTATACTTTCTCTATAGAACTATAGTATAGTGAGAAAGTAAAAAAGGGAGTTAAAGGGACTTTATGACCACTCTGTATATATATGTTTTGTTTAGGCTTTGTAAGTAGTAATATGTATGTTTGACTCGGGTACCGCGAGGGACGCCAAACCCCTCTTAATAGGTGCAGCTAGTCTGCACCCCCCGTGCGGAGAGTATGGCCTATTAAATTGAAATTAAATGTTCATTACAACAATGTCACGATTCACAGTCTTCTGTATTTCGTTTTAATGGAAAACATATTTTTATTTAAAAGTTTGTGTCTGTTTTTTACTGTCCTATTTTACAAAATTATCTTTGCACCCAAGCGGCCGCATTTTAAGTCTGATTTGGTCCAAATCTGATACACATGTTGGTTGCCTACGTCGGACCAGACGGTGGAAGTTATACTTCTTTGGCCATCCAATGGTAGACCTACTATTGATTTAATATATTTTGGGAAAAACTAGTCGTAACTTAGAGTAGCCCTACTATTTTGTAGATGATAGCCTATTCATTTATAAAAACACTAACCAAATCTAAAGACATATTTTAAAATTAATATCCCATTTTTTCCTTCTTTGTTACATACGCTTATGAAAACTATCGTTGCATCTGTTTGGTTGGTCACAGTTAGTCTGGGGACCATGATCAGTGCTCACTTATTACAACCAACAAATTGAATGAGCTCCCGAAGTTTCTGCATACCGTCGTGAATCACCCTGCATACAAAAATGTTTAATGACTGCCGAAAACGTGTTCAGAGGACCATGATCAGTGCTCACTTACTACACCCAACGTAATTAATATTACATTGTCATCGGTCCTTGATAAGTGTGCAAAGTTTCAAATCAATCCTAGGATTTGAAGTATAGGAAGTATACGAATATACGAAGAAATGTATTAAAAAGGCACTTTCCGGTTTTCACTCCTAACGCGTGACGCGGTTTCTCGACAGACACCCCATCCCGATTACAACGGGCGCAAAGAAGTATAACTTCAAAAATCCAACAACCCGAAGCACGTTTTTTGACGGCAAGTAACTATTTTTTAAGATTTTCCTATGAGAATAATTTTTTAGACTTTTTTCTAAAAGTATAAATGTAGGATGTTATTCTGCACATTTTGATTTTTTAGCTCGCTTGGTTCCCCCAAAATCGATGAAAACGTAAAATCCCATAGAAGTACCAAGTTTAAAGCCATGTGATTCTACCGTGGGGAAGCACGCAATGCATTGTGTATTGAAGATACTCCCAGTTTGCGGAATGGCTTGCGAACCATTTTGCAGCTATTCAGCACCGTCGTGAATAGACCTATTTCCCAAATTGTTGGTAGAAACCCTAAAACATAGGCCTATAAACTTAATTTTGGAAATATGCTCAACTCACGTCAGCGGTTCTGCTGCGTGGTCGAATTATTTTTACTAGTGGGATAAGTACTCGGAACATTATGCTAATCGCCCTGAATGATTTTTGTGTTTGATAATTCTAGACACACAAAAAATAAATATTCACTTTGTATTATTATTTCCTGTTAATCCGGATTTTCGGTCGTCCGGACTTAGTTTGCATTAACGGTTTTCTTTAGTACAAATCCTATTACTTTAAATGAGCAATTCTTGTATCCATCTTTATATCTATTTTTGTATATTTGTATCTGTCGCGGATCTCGAAAACGGCTCTAACGAATTCAAAGAAATTTTGTATTTAGGTGTAGTTTTTATTTTTAAGTACACCCATATAGTTGTATTTCGTGTAAAAACGCAATTTTTTGAGAAAATCTTATTTAAAAGTTGAACAATTTTAACATAGGGTCTTATGGGTTGCCTATATACTAATATTATTATAAAGCTATATAAAAGCGAAATGGCACTGATTCATTCATCAGCAGAACTAAAAATCTACTGAACCAAATGAGTTCAAATTTGACATGCATGTTCAGTTGGATCTTTAGACGCGCACTAAGAACGGATTTTGAAAACATCCCAAAGATACGCCCAATATTCGCGTTTTTCTAGCGATTTTTTGCGTTTTCTCAGCTTTTTCGAGAACTAATTGGCAGAAAATGTTGAAATTTGGTACTTAGGTTCGTTTAAAGCCTAAAAGTAGTCTGTTAAAAATGTTTGAGATTCTCCCAAAATTACGCCAGAAATAGGCGTTTTTGCATTTTTCCTTGCGTTTTCAATGCGTTTTTGATCATCCTCAAATTACGCTCGAACGGATTGGAATGAAATTTGGTATGTAGCTTCCTCTAGGGCCTTAGGCGCTCTCTAAGAAAGGGTATGAAAAATTTCGAAATTTTAGGAGGGGTTTGGGGGGATCAAAGTTACTAAAATCATAATTTCAGATCTTTTATTATAATGACAATAGTGCTTTTATTATTTAAGATCTATATACATAAAAAAGCCAAATACCACTCACTAACTGAACACTTCAAAAGATTACAATTATGTTAAAAAGACTGAAAATACTAACCACCACGGGCAACGCCGTACGTGTCAGCTAGTATACTAATATTATAAAGAGGTAAAGTTTGTTTGTTTGTATGTTTGTTAGTATGTAGGGGGTAATCTTTGGCTCTACTGAACCGATTGAAATAATAGTTTTACTAATAAAAAGCTACACTATCCCTGAGTAACATAGGCTATAATTCATTTCGATAAAACCCTTTTTTTATTTCAATATTTGTAAATTAAGTCGGACAAAATCTTAGGTTAGGCCTAGAATGATAAACCTACACATGTATTTACATTTATTACCATAGCAACCAATTGAATAAAATAACAGATAATATAGCTGTTTGCGCCAATATTTTTCCATTAACAGCTTATTTCAAAATTTAAAGCAAATATTTTTGTATTTATATCTTTTAGGTTAGGGTTTTAAAGTATAGACCTGAGCCTTGCTGGTTCTTTTAACCTTTATTACAACTGCTGTTATAAGATAAAAGACATAATTTAATTTGAACATTTAACATTATTTACCGTCTTAGTTTTGATGTTATTATTAATCCTACACCTTTTTTTGTAAATAAAACATAACATATGTTTTTAGAAGGTTCCATGGGGGTTGGCGTGCGGAGCACACAGGGGTCTCCCCTAGTAGTAAATAAAGCGATCAAAACAGCTGTTTATAAACAAGCCAATTTATACTGTTTATCAGATGTTCATTGAATAGTTTTTAATTACTGTTAAAAAAACAAGCTAATTTATAGGCCTACTGTTTCAGCACGTTGGAATTAGAATAAATTGGGCCTGATTTAACAATTTATTTTGTCAAAAAAAAAACTTAAGCTTGGCAAAGATGGATAAATTCGAATAGTCAATTTTGTAATATAGGCCTGGCTCATTTCGGAAACATAGTATTAAGGTTATGTTAATCCTACAGTAATTTTTACTATATTTAGGCCTGGTTTCAAAACTTTAGTTGACAGAAGATAGTAGAACTAGGACTAAAATCGTAATGAAAGCCTCTCACGTTTCTAAAAGCATGTATATGAGGTTATAATTAATCTTGTAATTACTGTTAATATATTTAAGCCTGGTTTCATAATTTTACAAACCTATGTACAAACGAGCCAAAGATGAACGAGATTCTTTAGTGAATTTTTCAACTGCGAGCGAAGCGTCCAGGGGCAGAGCCTCTAGTTGTATGTAATTGGTAAATGGTAATGTAATACCACTCGAGTACTACAGTTCCCACAGCGAGAAAGTACACTGAGCCGACATTATGTACGGTGTTTAAGAAGACAATATTGCGGAGGGGGCAAATCGAGTGCAATTATCCCGTATTCGTAAAGACAGCTATTTACTAAACAATGCTTCGAACCATTATATCTGAATATGTTCTATTGTTTGTCTTGGAACACATTGATGGTTGTTTGAAGAGGGAATTATGAAAGCACTTTCACCAAAGCGGTATATGAGACTCTGTAACTGTAGGCCTAGCTTTTATAATGAACTACGTTACTCGAAATCGCAGAGTGTTTGTTTTTATCAAAAGTATAAATAATTCCGTCACGCAGCTGAACCGCTGACGTGAGCTGATCAAATTTCCAAAATTAAGTTTATAGGCCTATGTTTTAGGGTTTCAACCAACAATATGGAACATTAGGTCAATTCACGACGGTGCTGAATAGTTGCAAGGTTCGCACGCCATTCCGCATATTGGGAGCATTTTCAACACAAAAAAAATTGCGTGCTTCGCACGCCAACCCCCGTATTGTGAGTATCTTCAATACACAATGCATTGCGTGCTTCGCACGCCAACTCCACGGTAGAATCCACCTCATGTCTTTGAACCGGGTACTTCTATGGTGTTTTACGTTTTAGTCGATTTCGGGGGTACCAAGCGAGCTATAAGGTCGCGTAAAAAAACAAAATGTGCAGAATAACATCCTACATTTATATTCGTAGAAAAAAACTCAAAAACAAATTTACTCTCGTACGAAAAATATAAAAAAGTAGTTACTTTCGGTCAAAAAACATGCTTCCGATTGTTGGATTTTGTTGGCTAACGTACTCGTCCGAGCGACGTCGACAACCAACATGTGTACCAAATTTAAACCAAATCGGACTTAAAATGCGGCCGCTAGAGTGCGGTAGCATATATATACATATGTATATGATTTTTAATGACACCCCAAAAGGTGTTCTAGGGACCACGATCGGTGCTCATTTGCTACTCCCGACCTTTGGTCTTACCATAAGGGCCACTGCAATAGCTCATTTTTCCTATGGAAATTCGTTAGTAATTCCATCAAGCAGAAGAACAGTCGACGTGAGTTGAGCGAATTTCCAAAATGAAATTTATATGTTCTAGGGTTTCAAAAAAATATCTGGTCTACTCACGAAGGCGCTGAATAGCTGCCTCCAGGGTATCTATAGACCTACTAATATTATAAAGAGGTAAAATTTGTTTGTTTGTATGTAGGGGGTAATCTCAGGAACTAGTGAACCGATTGAAAAAATAGTTTTACTAATAAAAAGCTACACTATACCTGAGTAACATAGGCTATATTACGAGTATTTTCAATACACAGTGCATTGCGTGTATCGAACGTCAATCGCCGTATTGGTGGTATTTTCAATACACAGCACTGCGTGCTTCGTACGCCAACTTTAATCCTATGTGCTTTGAATGCACATGTGCGTCCGATTTAAAATATTAGTTATTATACGTAGAAAGGTTCAAAAATAAAAAATAAAGTAATTTCTACTCATTTAGGCTATAGATATAAAAAATAAAAGGTCAGCTCCTAGTATAGGAAATACGAAATTTGCGTAGCAGTGAACGTGTGTATGGTGAAATTACAACGAATGCCGCAAATGGAATTAATGGTTAGGGTCTTGTCCATTTCGACGTCTGTCTTAAATTAGCTATCAGAGTATGCAATAGTCTGTTTGCATTGGCTTCACCACCGGAGTTGTGTGAGCGAAGCGATCAGGGCTAAGCCACTATATAGTTCATGTATTAGAAGGCTGTAACCTTTAGATACCTTTATTAGACTTATAGTTTATTCGGTAACTTTACACGATCTCGTTTCTTATTTTAACCCAGCGCATTTCTTGCCGTTCCTTTTCCACTATTCCCAATCCCGACAAGAAAGTCCACGCTCCAGTTTGTTGACCTAACCTCGCCAGGCTTCAGTATCCCTTTCATCGACCGGTTCTGATTGATTTCAAACCAATACGAACGTAATTCAATCGCCCATTGTAACAATAATCCGTTCTTGTATTTACAGAGAGCAAACAAGTCGACTGTAATAGCGATCGACTTTAACCGGCGTTAACAATCGATAGCACACTGATCGAAAGCATAACGCGTTTCGCGGAATTGCGATTTTGATTTGTTTTTCACAAAAACTAGTTGGATGTTATTTGTCTAATAGAAAACTAGATTGCCTCTTTAAAGCGCTCGCTACAGATCTGTTTAAAGTAGCTTGATATTATTGAATCTGTTTCCAAATTGCGTTCCGTACCTTCAGGATATTGTTACTTGAGAACATATTAGTAAACAATTCCGCATAGATCCGGACAAATTATTTTTCAATTATTCGCCGTTTTGTTAAAAAAAAGTAATATGTAAATAATGGTCCTTGGTAAATTAACTATAATATTTAGCATTTTTGTAAATAACATAAAGTTATTATTAATGAAAAAATAATTCAAATACGAAGCTGAACCGCTGACGTGGGTTGAGCAAATTTCCAAAATTAAATTTATGTATGTTTTGGGGTTTAAAACAACTATTTGGGAAATTTATCAACTCACTTAGCTGCTGCCAGCATGTACCAAATATATTGCCATCGGTCACCAAGGTAAAATCCGTGGATTTAATTCTGGTATTTTTACGGTATTTTACGTTTTGATTTTTTTGGGGTGAACCAGATGGGCTATAAAGTCTCTTAAAAAAACAAAATGTGCAGAATTATTTCATAAGTATATTTTTTTAAAAGAAAACTTCAAAAAAGTTTATTGCTAGTACGAAAAAATCTCAAAAAATTGTTACTTAAGGTAAAAAATGTTGTCTACTTCTGGTCAATTTTTTTGACTAACGAACTCGTCCAAGTTACTTAGAAAACCAACCTGTGTTAAAAATTTTGACCAAATCAGACATAAAATGCGTCCGTTAGAGTGCGCACACTTATATACATGTTACTTCCGGTCAAAATGTTGGTTTACTTCCGGTAAATTCTTTTGGCTAGCGAACTGGTCCAAGCGACTTAAAAAACCAACCTGTGTACTAAATTTGGACTAAATCGGACGTAAAATGCGTCCGTTAAAGTGCGCACACATATATTCATAAAGTTACTTCCGGTCAAAAATTTGGTATACTTCTGGTCAATTTTTTAGGCTACCTTACCAGTTCAAGCGACTTAGAAAACCAACCTGTATACCAAATTTGGACCAAATCGGACGTAAAATGCGTCCGTTAAAGTGCGCACACATATATTCATAAAGTTACTTCCGGTCAAAAATTTTTGTGTTCAATAGATGCTAGTGTTTTTTTTTTTTTTTTTTTTAAGTAGGTATATAAAAACCTTCTTGTATTTAGAGTGCGCACACATACATACATATATATACATATATATATACATGATTTTTAATGACACCCCAAAACGTGTTTGGAGACCATGATCGGTGCTCATTTACTACTCCCGACCTTGGATCTTACCATAAGGGCCACTGCAATAGCTCATTTTCCTATGGAAATTCGCTAATAACTAGTCCGATCTGTCTGTCCATTTCAAAATTGCTACCGTTTAAAGTACTTAAATTTAATTGAATAAAAAATAGCAAAATTTATAAAAAATAAATTCTCGCTGACAACGAGTCTGGGTTCACAGACGGCCATAGACTTTGGTTACCTGGTTTGGGGGGGGGGGGGGACGAAGAGTCCGGCTGTCATTTAGAAAAGGTGCAGACTCTTAGTCAGCCTTGGCATTCTGGCATGCGTATGACAGGAGATGGCGATAAAATCTAGCTCCACAGTAGTAATTGAAAAGACCAAAGACTAACACTTGGAATATAATTTAAAAGCCATAAAAAAAGTTTGTCCAAACAGCCGTGCGCCCTGAAGTAAAACCGACCCTCGCTCCCCCACGCGCAGGCACTCACACGGCCTACCTCCCACTAATCGTTCTTCTATGAATCACCAACTAGCCCTAGTGATACAAAATCACATTTCCCTAACTGTTAACTTTACTTTGTACGTGCTTAATTATGTACTAGGGGCTCTGCCCCTGGACGCTTAGCGACCCAACCCCGCCTCGTCATTCGGCCTCAAATGGCTGCTTCGCTTCGCTCGCAGTTGGAAAATTCACTAAAGAATCTCGTTAATCTTTGGCTCGTTTGTACATAGGTTTGTAAAATATATTTTACAGGCTTAAATATATTAACAGTAATTACAAGATTAATTATAACCTCAAATACATGCTTTAGAAACGTGAGAGGCTTTCATTACGATTTTAGTCCTAGTTCTACTATCTTCTGTCAACTAAAGTTTTGAAACCAGGCCTAAATATAGTAAAAATTATTGCAGGATTAAGATAACCTCAATACTATGTTTCAGAAATGAGCCAGGCCTATATTACAAAATTGATTATTCTAATTTATCCATCTTTCCCAAATTTTCCTTTTTTTTACGAAATAAATTGTTAAATCAGGAGCAATTTATTCTAATTGCAACGTGCTAAAACAGTATAAATCAGCTTGTTTTTTAAAAACTATTTAATGAACAGCTGATAAAACAGTATAAATTGGCTTGTTTATAAACAGCTGTTTTGATCGCTTTATTTACAATTTCGTTGTTATTTTGTAACCAACATGGCAACCCATAAGACCCTATGTTAAAATTTTTCAACTTTTAAATTAGATTTTCTCAAAAATTGCGTTTTTACACGAAATACAACTATATGGGTGTACTTAAAAATCAAAACTACACCAAAATACAAAATTTCTTTGAATTCGTTAGAGCCGTTTTCGAGATCCGAGACAGATACAAAGATACAAAGATAGATACAAGAATTGCTCATTTAAAATTGGATGTTATTGTGGTCGTGATACTTCAAATAAAATGCCAATAACCATTTTTAAGCAGTCAAATTCATGATGTTGTAACCTACTGACCGTAAAACCGCTTAGATTTGTCACAATTGTACCGTGTTTAAGCTCATTTTGCGAGGAATAATATTTATAGTTCAGTAATTAGAGTAAAAATTAAGTAAAGAAAACCGAAGAATGTACCCAATTTTGATCAACCGATTTTTAAAACCTAAAATATTTATTAATTCAAGAGAAAGGCAGAGTAAACAAACTTAAATATGCACAATATTGTCACTAGTTCCAAGTAGTTGATCATCGAAATTTGTTTATCCAGCCACCCTGTATAAAGTATACTTCTTTTACTTAAAAAACTTACTCTAAATACTAAAGTGGTTTGTCAGAAAGCCTACGTCGCGCGATACGAACCACTCTCCCACTTTAATAAGCCAGAACAAGTCCAGCACCAGGTGTAATTACGTCAGTTCCATCCTATTATAATTAGTTCCTGTTCTTTGCGATTGTATTGATCGTTAATGATTAATGATCTTATCGTGATCTTTGATCTTTAATAGACAGCGTGGACTCACTTTCTACGACGAATAAAGTTGAAACAAACTGTTCTAGATATTTATATAGCAACATATAAGTGCTGCCGTCTAAAGCGAATTGTAACTGATTGAATGTTGAAGCGTGGGTTTTCAAACTGGAAAAATTTAGGCATTGTTTATTTTTATTTTGTATGACGTCTTTTAGTATTTTTAGTAACTATAAATATACAAATTGTATGTGTGTTTTTTTAATTGAGTATACAGGACTATACTCCATTCCACCAGCCGTGGCGCCTGAATGATTAGGAGATCCTTTACTCTCATACGCGCACTCACAAGCGCCTGGGTATGACCACAGAGCACTAAATAAGAATAGAGTGGGCAGGCAGGCTGCGACGGTGAAGCCGCCGCCACAACCAAGATGGCGGCTCTCCCTATGCTACTGCGTTCACGCAATAGTACAAATTTATTTACAGTTAAATCTGAATAGTTCTTGTATACTTAAGTTATTTTGTATAAACAATTTAATACGTTTAAAATTAAGTGTTTAATTACCATAACCACTGACTGACAAGCACACAAGCCACACTGGCAGTTGCGCAGCTCCCAGATAAAAAATGGTTTACATTTTTAATGTCGAAACTACAAAAATATATGCCTTTTCAAAAAAAATTTACAGAATAAAATTTCAACTCATTGCCTCCAACTTTTACGCAGACGAAACTTCCCTGATCAAAAACTAAAAAAAGTTGTCGCTTACTAATTTTTTCACGTCATTTTAATTATTTACTTAGTTAAATCATGTTGAAAAATAGTTTTACCGTTAATATAAAAATAAATACATATTTTTGATTTCACATCCTGTATCACGAATCAATGCAGTATAAACCTGCAAAGTTTCAAGTTGATTGAATGATCGCAAATAATTAAAATCTCAGTTTAAGAAAATCGCTTTCTCTAACTCGAGTACGGATAAAAATGCGGCGACGGGAGAACTTGCCACAGCAAAGATGGCCGATCTATCCTCAACTGCCTCAATGCCATTCGCATTTGGATGTCTACTCTATTCTTATTTAGTGCTCTGTGGGTATGACCAGCCTGGCCAGGCAGATGACTCAACACTGGGGTGTCTATACCTTGTTCACCGAGAGTTTAAAGTGAAGCACCTCCCCCTACAATATTTATGGGCCGGGCAGACTGTGTCACACGCGGACCTACCTCAGGGACGAACGTGAACGTTAGGGTGGGCTAGTGAAGAGAATACTTATTTACTAAGAACTACTGTGAATCATACGCAGAGTCGCCCGTCCCACACGTGATGTTCGTTTTCCTCATTGGTCCAATTCCCTAACATCAGCCATTGTAAGGTGGTGCTTCACTTTAAACTCTCGGTGAACAAGGTATAGTTTAAGCAATTGCTGATTTAATAAATGGATAACATTTTACGTCCGATTTGGATCAAAGTTGGTACAAATGTTGGCTGTCCACGTCGCTCGGACGACTAACTATTGCAGTGGCCCTTATGGTAAGACCCAAGGTCAGGAGTAGCAAATGAGCACCGATCATGGTCCCCAGAACATGTTTTGGGGTATCATTAAAAATCACATATATGTATATATATTATGTATATATGTGTTTGGTATATACACATGTTGGTTGTTGGTTGTATACGCAGCTCGGCCGAGTTCGTTAGCCAAAAAAATCCAACAATCGGAAGCACGTTTTTTGACTGGAAGTAACTATTTTTTTAGATTTTTCCTACGAGAATGAATTTGTTTTTGAGTTATTTCTACAAATATAAATGTAGGATGTTATTCTGCACATTTTGTTTCTTTACGCGACCTTATAGCTCGCTCGGTTCCCCCAAAATCGATCAAAACGTAAAATACCATAAAAGTACCCGGTTCTAAGCCATGCGATGGATTCTACCGTGGGGTTGGCGTGCGAAGCACGCAATGCACTGTATATTGAAAATACTCCCAATATGCGGAATGGCGTGCGAAGCACGCAATGCTTTGTGTATTGAAGATACTCCCAATATTCGGAATGGCGTGCGAACCATTTTGCAGCTATTCAGCACCGTCGTGAATAGACCTATTTCCCAAATTGTTGGTTGAAACCCTAAAACATAGGCCTATAAACTTAGTTTTGGAAATTTGCTCAACTCACGTCAGCGGTTCAGCTGCGTGGTCGAATTATTTAATCGCCCACTCTCCACGAGCGACATAAATGGGCGTCTCCATCTAGTTCCAATCATAATTAACAATCAAACCATAACAGGACAAGCACTATACCCTAACCCTGAGGTACTCCTGACTGACCATTGTTATGCTAATGAGTTATGGATAAGTTTGAACGGAGAAAGGATTAAGACCCAGCCCAGTAAGAAAGCGAAACATTAGCATGTAATTGGATTTCAGACTTTGTCTCTAGCTTGTCGTACGTCTGTCGTGGGTTGTGTTTTGTTTTGTTGACGTTTGGAAAGGCGAGCACTTCGAATAGATTAGCTTGACGGTAGAGATCGATGTATTCGATACAGCCTGTAGAGATTAGATTAATCTGTGGCCGTAAGAGAGGGAAGATTTCTAAACTCGGGTAAAGAGTTGTCACATGGTAAAATTAAGCTCCTTATTAGCGAATTTCCATAGGAAAAATGAGCTATTGCAGTGGCCCTTATGATGAGACCCAAGGTCGGGAGTAGCAAATGAGCACCAATCATGGTCCGCAGAACAAGTTTTGAGGTGTCATTAAAATTTAAGACCAAATGTATATATGTGTTCGCACTCTAGCGGCCGCATTTTAACTCCGATTTGGTTCAAATTTGGTACACATGTTGGTTGTCTACGTCGCTCGGACGAGTTTGTTATCAAAAAAATCCAACAACCGGAAGTACGTTTTTAACCGGAAATAACTATTTTTTGAAATTTTTACTACGAGAATGATAATTTTTAGAGTTTTTTTCTAAAAATATAAATGTAGGATGTTATTCTGCACATTTTGTTTTTTTACGCGACCTTATAGCTCGCTTGGTGCCCCCAAAATCGATCAAAACGTAAAATACCATAAAAGTACCCCCGGTTCAAAGCCATGTGGTGGATTTTACCGTGGGGTTGGCGTGCGAAGCACGCAATGCATTGTGTATTGGAGATACTTCCAATACGGGGGTTGGCGTGCGAAGCACGCAATGCAGTGTGTATTGAAAATACCCCAATTACGCGGAATAGCGTGCGAAGCACGCAATGCTTTTTGTATTGAAGATAATCCCAATATGCAGAATGGCGTGCGAACAATTTTGCAGCTATTCAGCACCGTCGTGAATAGACCTATTTCCCAAATTGTTGGTTGAAACCCTAAAAAATAGGCGTATAAACTTAATTTTGGAAATTTGCTCAACTCATGTCAGCGGTCCAGCTGCGTGGTCGAATTATTTTATTAATCCAATATTGTTTTTTTTTACAAAATGTATTTCTATAAGAGAGGTCATATAGCTACAGAACACATTGGAACAATACTCACAAAATACAATTAAACAACAACCAATTGTTAAAAAGTGATGTTTTGTTGTATTTGTCTGTAATTAATTGCTTACACTTTTTGTAAGTTAAAATAGTTTAGTTTTTCAGACACTCTCGACTTTAAAAATTTGAAACGGATAACTGCAGCGCAATTAAATTTTGTAAAAAACGTGATGGAATGCTTTCATGGTATTTTACGTTGTAATCAATTTTGGGAGAACCATACAGGTTATAAGGTCGTGCAAAAAAAACAAAATTTGCAGAATAATATCCTATACGTATTTTTTTTAATAAGAACACTTCCACTCATCAAACTTGCTTTGTGTCGTTGGAGTTTCAGGCTAACGAACTCGTCAAAGCATCTTAGAAAACCAACGTGTGCACCAAATTTGGACCAAATCGGACGTAAAATGCAACCGTTACAGTACGAACACATAAATACATATATATATATATATATATATATATATATAACATTTTTGATGACACCCCAAAACGTGTTCTGGGCACCATGATCGGTGCCCACCACTCCCGACCACAATTGTCCGATAAATAACTGTCCTGAGATCAGATCTTGTAAATAATACTAGATGTACACACTGCGTGCTCCGCACGCCAACCCCGTTGTAACCTTCTATACACAAAATCATGTTACGTTTTCTTTATAATAAAGGTGCAGGATTAATAATAACCCATAAGCTAAGATGGTAAATACTGTTAAATGGTAAAATCTAATTATTTCTATATATTATAACAGCAGTTATAATAATGGTTAAAAGATCCGGCAAGGCTCAGGTCTATACTTTAGTAAAAACCTAACCTAAAAGTTATAAATGCAAATAATTGCTTCAAAGTTTGAAATCATCTGTTTATGGAAATATTGGAATTATTATACAAATTATAGCCTATGCTACTTACGGAGTACTGAAATAGGTGTCGATAATGGAGGAACTCCGAAACGCGTCGACAAATTTAAGTGAAAGTGAGGATTGGTAGAAAATTGTACTAAAACTTAAATATTGGAATATTGTTACATTTTTATTCAATCGGTTGCTATGGTAATAAATGTAAATACATTCAAGAAATATGTGTTGGTCAATCGGTCTAGGCCTAACCTAAGAATTTGTTCCGACTAAATTTACAAATATTGAAATAAGAAATGTTTCTTTATCAAAATGAATTATAGCCTATGTTACTCATGGATAGTGAAGCTTTTTATTAGTAAAACTATTTTTTCAATCGGTTCAGTAGTTCCAGAGAATACCCCCTACACACAAACAAATTTTAGCTCTTTATAATATACTAGGGGAGACCCATGCGGGCTCCGCACGCCAACCCCCAATGTAACCTTCTAAAAACATATGTTTTATTTATATTAAAGGTGTAGAATTAATAATCACCTCAAAACTAAGATGGTAAATAATGATAAATGTTCAAATTACATTATTTCTTATATTTTATAACAGCGGTTATAATAATGGTTAAAAGAACCAGCAAGGCTCAGGTCTACACTTTAAAACCCTAACCTAAATGCTAGAAATACAAAAATAATTGCTTCAAATTTTGAAATCAGCTGTTAATGGAAATATTGGAGCAAACAGCTATATTATCTGTTATTTTATTCAATTGGTTGCTATGGCAATAAATGTAAATACATGTGTTGGTTTATTATTCTAGGCCTAACCTAAGATTTTTTTCCAAATAAATTTACAAACATTGAAATAAAAAAAAGTTTTTATCGAAATGAATTATAGCCTATGTTACTCGGGGATAGTGTAGCTTTTTATTAGTAAAACTGTTTTTTCAATCGGTTTAGTAGTGCCAGAGATTACCCCCTACATACAAACAAACAAACACACAAAGAAACAAACAAACTTTACCTCTTTATAATATGAGTATAGATATAAAAGTATAATTAGATAGATAATATCATTGGTATTTTATTTGCGTCTTGCAAACTTTATTTGGGAATTTACAAAAACGCATCTGATTTTAAAACTTAGGCCTGAATTCCTACAACGTTCGTTGGTACAGTTTATGCAACTTGTACGATTAGTTTAGGACTTGTAAAGCTGCCGTGGAATGGGGCCCAGATGGCATAGAGACTTTAAAGTAGAGATAGGTATTTCCGGAATCCACATCCAGTCTTCATTAAACTGGGAAACACAGGAGCTTTCTACTTCCAAGAGTTGAGATGAATCAGCGTTTAGACATTCAAAGCTGAGCTGGAGCGGAGTTTTCTATTGTGATCAGAACTCCCTTACCCGGCATCGACTAATTGTTAACTGTTGAAAGCTTTTCTTTACAAACTTATATCATGTTTTTAAAAGAATCAATATATTACGTATT
>JAGFPH010001710.1:218963-241913 GCA_018207615.1 Philaenus spumarius
TTTCAAAACCGTTTTTCGTGCATCTATACAGGCTTACTTGACAGGTCTGGTGCAAATTTGTTTGAAATCGATTGAGTAGTTTTCGCTCTAGCTTTGTATACATACAGACAGACATTTTGTAAAAAACACTTTTTTGAACTCAGGTGATCCCAAAACGGACATTTCCACAAAAATCTCAACATCGAATTTTTTGCGATCACTACTTTCTCTATACTATAGTATAGTGAGAAAGTAAAATGTAAGTAGCTTTATTAAATGTCTACATCAAAGTATCCGTATACGCCAACCCGGGCACGCCAACCCCGTTGGAACCTTCTGTACACATAATCATGTTATGTTTTCTTTATAATAAATGTGTAGGATTAATAATAATCACAAAGCTACGATGGTAAATAATGTTAAATGTTCAAATCAAATTATTTCGTATATTTTATAACAGAAGTTATAATAAAGGTTAAAAGAACCAGCAAGGCTCAGGTCTTCATTTTAATAAAAATCTAACCTAAAAATTAGAAATACAAATAATTGCTTCAAAGTTTGAAATTAGCTGTTAATGGAAATATTGGAGCAAACAGCTGTTTTATCTGTTATTTTATTTTTGAGCTGCGGCCAACCAAGAAATATTATGTATTTGAAGTTTTTTAAGGGAAACGCATTATGCTAAACACGGGTGCGTTAACCATGCAATTTCCAAATCGTAATATTAAATGCTTACGTAATTAATGTTTAAAGTTAAGGGAAAATTTCAAATTTTTTCAAAATCCAAAAAGAAAAATATTTTTGGTTTACACAGGAGTAGACCTAAAATAAATGATAAATGAGTTCTTAACGAAGTTTGAGTATTTTGGAAAATGGCTAAAAATGACGAAGTTCAGACGTCATAAAAGTATGTAAATAATAAAGTTTATCAAAGTTAAAGTATAACATGTATGGAAAGTTTCAAAGTAAAACAAAGAAACAAATTTACATATCATTTTAAACTAAGAGTGAGCGTTTTCTCACCTTAAAGTCAGTTAAAAAAAGAAAATTAAAACTTTAAAGTTTATAAGAATTAAAGTTTGAGTAGGGAAAAGTAGTAATGTAAAAAAACCACCACTATATGCAATCAATTTCAGGAAATTAATTAACCAAGAAATATTCAAAAGCAGTAGAAATTACGGTTTTCCCGTCCCACAACTCGAGGAAAAATACAGCAAAAAGCACGAGCGCGTCGCGAAAAGCAACGAGAACGACGGGGTGAAAAAAGAAAACGCACGCAGCAAGAAAAGTCAACTCGCGGGCAAATCCGACGACGCCGTGAGAAGTTATAGACAAAAGAAATAGAAGAGTTTTTTTTCCATAGTAGTGTTTAGCTGTGTTTAGCACTTGGAGACCTGCGATCAATAAATATTTGTTCACTGCTGCCATTGTTTCTGTATATTTTAGTTCCGTTTTTCTTAGTCGTCATAACGGCGAAACATCTGTAACAAATATATTGCTGTTTGTGAAAGTTACGTGTAAGTTTATATTTTACCTTATTAAGGAATTACACCACGACTTAATTATACTTCTAGCTAGATAGCTTTAAGGGTGTTCTATACCTTGCGTAAAACAGCAAAAATATGCACTTCGTACTAACGTGTTTCGGAAGCCGTTTTTCAACCTAAAAAGTTGTGAAACATCTTAAATTGTTCTTAAAGGCTTTGTGCTTTTGTCTTATATCTCATAATTGAAATAAATCGTCGGCAACTCCTTTTAATCAGCAGTTTAAGTCAGTAAAAATTGATTATTTTTAACGCATTTTTGGAGAATTTTAAGCAATAATTTCCATATTTTAAGTTAACACGTACAAAATATAAAGCCTTCTTTATAACCTAAAGTAGTTTCCCAGATTATTAATTTATAAATAGAATCCGAAACACGTTAATATGAATGCATGTTTCAATGATTTTGCGGCTTCAGTGAGACCTTTTTATTGAAATCATACTGTACACTCGGGAGTTTTCTTCAAGGTAAAGAAGAGTATATTAAGGGTCAGCAGTAGTGGCGGCCAGCTTGGATTTTTATCCCATAAGAGCAATGTTAACTTTCAAACCATTTATTTCGTTTACTTTTTATCATAAAATTGTTTGCAAGGTCTCATTTTAAGCACAGTCACAATACGCATCCGTCTTACAATTTACATTTTTTTAAATGCTTTTGATTTGTTATGTAATTGACATTTTGTAAGCAAAAATTTGAATTTTTTTTCCTGAGACAATAAAAAATTAATAATGAAAAATAATTTGCAAGCCGGATCCGAAATTTTATAAAGAATATTCATTTTTGTTTTCAACACTCAATTACAAAAGATAGACTTATAAAATGGTTTGAAATTAGGCAATGTCAAAGCGTTCAGCTGCAAGAAATTGCACTGTTGAGATAGGGATACAGTGAGAAGCGGTTGCATTTCCGGTTGCTTTCTCGTTTACTGGAGCAGACCCTTAAGTCCCCCCCCCCCCTCAGGTCGAGCGAGACATAGTAAAAGTAAGAAAACCCGACTAAATATCGTTAAACAGTTTTATAGAGTTTCATAAATCTATAAGACGCGTTTGTTATCCCATATATGTTTGCAGTTAAGCACAGATCATTACTTTCATGTAATAAACGTAGAGACAGGTTGGTTTCCCTTTCTGTGCTGCATTTATGATGTAACCTACCATTTAAATTCAACTACGTACATTATAAATCACTCATCTAAGAAATACTTATGATTTTCTCCGTATTTTGGTTGCTCTACTTCTTTACTCAATGCCAGTTGGACCAATAAACACGGCGGAGAAGCCAGCAAGTGACTTTAAACTATTCTATAAATATACGTGTAACACAGATTAAATAAGAAAGATAAATCACAGATTTCGTGTAACAATTATAGTACAAGTAAAATAACATTTTAACTATAATCAAAATAAACGGTACTAGGAACTGGCACATACTTTCTCATAAACATATTTAAATTAGTAAACAGATTCACTGGGACTTCATAATTAATTGTAGGTGGAGTAGGAGAGGTGATTTATTAAAGTAGGAGGTTAACCATTAAATATTAGTACCAGGTGACCGAGCACTGTTCGATTAGTTTTGTTGTTGTTTATGTTGAAATAATACCAAAATATATTAACAGTAATTGCAAGATTAATAATTATAACCTCAAATACATGCTTTAAAAACCTTAAAAGCTTTCACTACGATTTTAGACCTAGTTTTAATATAATCTGTCAACTAAAATTCTGAAAATAGGCCTAAATATAGTACAAATTATTGCAGGACTAACATAACCTCAATGAGCCAGGCCTATATTACAAAATTGACTATTAGAATTTATCCATCTTTGCCAAGTTTACCTTTTTTTTGACAAAATAAATTGTTAAATCAGGCCCAAATTATTCTAATTCCAACGTGCTAAAACAGTATAAATTAGCATGTTTTTTTCAATAGTAATTAAAAACTATCCAATGAACAGTTAAAAACTATCCAATGAACAGCTGATAAAACAGTTTAAATTGGCTTGTTTATAAACAGCTGTTTTGATCACTTTATTTATTATTTATGTTTAATACTTAAAAAATAAATTTAAACGAGCAAATTAAATGGAAACATTTATAGGAGACAGCTGATGGAAATATTATAGGAAACAGCTGATGTTTGTCACATGTATCCTATTGATTTTAAATTACATAACCCCAATGTTAAAATTTTCAATTTTCAAATGAGTTTTTCAGAAAAATACGAGTTTTCCTGAGGTAGTGGTTTTCACCAATCGATTTTTTAGTCCCAAAAGCCTCTAATCCCAAACTTTCAGCAAAATCCTTCCGCTGGATCTCGAGATTGCTCGTACAAACACACAAACACACAAACAAACCAACAAACAAACAGACATTGCTCGTATTAGAGTATAGGATTATTATTATTTAGAGATAAAACAATTCGATCGATTTCAAAAAAAATTGCACAAAACACGTCTATTAGGCCTGTATAAATGCACGAAAAAAGATTTTGACAATTTTTGAAAAACAACCACCAAAAAAACCCCCAAAAATCAGTTAATATTGGAAATATTTTTTTACTCATGTCTAGCCTTAACAGTTCAAGTTGTAGTATACATGTTAAAAGTGTGCATATACTGTTAAATTTTGCCCCATATTTCTCAATTTCCCCCACCTCCAGATGTCCAATGACATCTTTCCATTGACGAACACAATAGACCAGAAGAAATTACCTACGTCCTGAAAAGGACGACGCACGAAACGATCAATATTTCCCTGACAATCAACTCGTTACAATATTATCTCACATTACGCATGCGCAGTATCTAACATCTTACGTAACGAATTCGGAAATTTTCTACTCGCAAAACAAACGTACAATTTTCCACGCACGGGAAGCGTTCGTCCAAATAAACATCCGAAATCGTTTCCGGTGATGTTAAGGAAGTCGCGGACGAAACCCGGAAACACAATCCAACAGTGTACCAACCTAGAAACTATCACACTGCCGCTTTAATAGCAATAATCCCCGGTAGTTGAGATAACTGACTCATTTCAGCGCCTTCTAGGTCGCTTTCGCTTTCGCCAAAGGGTGTGTCCACCTTGACCATGAAGGCAGCGGACATCTGGTTCGACCACTTTCTACGTTTTGTTTTATACTAACCATTGTTCAAAGATGGTCCCACGCTCGCAGAAAGTGAAACCTGACAAACTGGGCGATATTGTCAACCCTAGTGGACATCCTGCCTTTAGTTTCGCATTGTGTAACTATGTGTCGGTGCAAGATAATATTCAATGTACATTTTTTCGCTTTCCAAAGAACTGGTTTAAAATTCAATTTATCAAATTTGGTTTAGATTCCGTCGTAAAAAATATCCCAACTTTCGTAAAACAAATTTATTAAGATAAAACTATTACAGTAGTAGCTGTTGTACCCGGTGTCCGGACAGTGCCCCACACTGACACTTCCACACACTGCCCAAAATACCGACACTTCCCCACAGCCCTTGGACGTGGCTACCTGTTTAATGACTCAGAAATAATCTCGACTGACATTTCCACACACATCCCCCCCTCTCCTCCAAGGAACTAGCCTAAGTTCATTAACCGCTTGAGCCTATACTTTTGCCAGTTAGCATTGTAGGTTACAGGGTGTTGGCGTAAGTTTACTATTCGACCCTATCCTAATATTTTTGCAGACAACGACATTGCTTTACTTTCTTTCTTTTACGTTGTTGGAAAAAGATTTCAGCAAAATTTTAATTTTAAAAGTCGTATTTCACCATATTTTTATATCGTTTATCGCTAAAAATTAGTAGACTACATTTTTTACGACTCTCTGTTATTAGCGAATTTCCATAGGAAAAATGAGCTATTGCAGTGGCCCTTATGGTAAGACCCAAGGTCGGGAGTAGCAAATGAACACCGATCATGGTCCCCAGAACACGTTTTGGGGTGTCATTAAAAATCATATATATATGTGTTCGCACTCTAGCGGCCGAATTTTAAGTCCGATTTGGTTCAAATTTGGTACACATGTTGGTTGTCTACGTCGCTCGGACGAGTTCGTTAGCCAAAAAAAAAATGCAACAATCGGAAGCACGTTTTTTGACCAGAAGTATCTATTTTAAGGTTTCCTACAAGAATTAATTTGTTTTTGAGTTTTTTATACAAATATAAATGTAGGATGTTATTCTGCACGTATTTTTACGCGACCTTATAGCTCGCTTGGTTTCCCCAAAATCGATCAAAACGTAAAATACCATAGAAGTACCCGGTTCAAAGCCATATGGTGGAATGTACCGTGGGGTTGGCGTGCGAAGCACGCAATGCTTTGTGTATTGAAAATACTCCCAATACTGGGGATGGCGTGCGAAGCACGCAATGCTCTGTGTATTGAAGATACTCCGGATATGTGGAATGGCGTGCGAAGCTCGCACTGCTTTGTTTATGGAAGATACTCCCAATATACGGAATGGCGTGCGAACCATTTTGCAGCTATTCAGCACCGTCGTGAATAAACTTATAAACTTCGTTCCTGACGGGGGACCCACGACCGCACGCATTTACTTTTTTTACCAAGCAACAAGGACATCTCCCCAGATTTATCGTCCGACTCACAAGGAAGTCTTGTAACGATACTTTAATTGGATTGCTTCTAAAGAGATAATGAGGAAGCAAATGTATTGAGAGCTAAATGCACTTGATTCATCAGAGTGCTGCGATGTTGTTTGAACCGGTCCACGGCGCGGAGAAGGTAAATTGCAAAGCCGGCCGCAGGACGAGTTTAATGTCAACATGTGTAATCAATAACTCGATCAACTTTCACTTTGAGTCGTCCCGTCCGTCCGTCTTATCCCTTCTGATGCAATGTACGTGCAAAATTAACAAAAATATAGTTTCAAACATTACAGATTGTGGAGAAAAGATAACAGGAGAAGAGGCAAGAAATAAATGGAGACTTTTCTGCGTACCTGTAAAACTTGGGAAGAGGTCCTTATTTACTTGAGAGGAAATCAGGTACGACAGCTAGTTACCGACGGTACTTTTTCTATAGGCGTACCTCGTCTAAACATTGCAGGCGGGGAATCGGATTTTACCGTCACACGTCACCCTCTACTATATATAGTACACATGTGTATATAGCAGAGTATATAGTTTACTTGGTAATACCTGTGGAATGGACATTATGCTTCCTCATTTCGTAAGTTGTGTTAAAATAGTTTATTTGGTATAATACCTCTGAAATGGACATTGTGCTTCCTCATTTCGTAAGTTGTGTTAAAATAGTGTATTTGGTATAATACCTCTTAAATGGACATTGTGCTTCCTCATTTCATAAGTTGTGTTAAAATAGTTTATTTGGTATAATACCTCTGAAATGGACATTGTGCTTCCTCATTTCATAAGTTATGTTAAAATAGTTTATTTGGTATAATACATCTGAAATGGACATTGTGCTTCCTCGTTTCGTAAGTTGTGTTAAAATAGTTTACTTGGAAATACCTCTAAAATGGACATTGTGCTTCCTCGTTTCATAAGTTGTGTTAAAATAGTTTATTTGGTATAATACATCTGAAATGGACATTGTGCTTCCTCGTTTCATAAGTTGTGTTAAAATAGTTTATTTGGTATAATACATCTGAAATGGACATTGTGCTTCCTCGTTTCGTAAGTTGTGTTAAAATAGTTTACTTGGAAATACCTCTGAAATGGACATTGTGCTTCCTCGTTTCATAAGTTGTGTTAAAATAGTTTATTTGGTATAATACATCTGAAATGGACAGTGTGCTTCCTCGTTTCGTAAGTTGTGTCAAAATAGTTTACTTGGAAATACCTCTTAAATGGACATTTTGTGCTTCCTCATTTCATAAAATTGTGTGTTTATTCAATATTTTGTATACTTTTGAAGTGTAAATCAGAATATCGCCACAAAAGTTTACACTTATAAAAAAAAAGTGTATCTGTCATTGACGATGTAACTCCCAGCAACCACCCTCAGATAAAAATCTACAAAAACTTTTCGATTTAAAATTGTTAAAGGATCGTCTATGTTTGTCGTGGCCCCCTGATGCTTCAGCCTCCATCTTGGAAATTATGATTTTTACTACCTCGTAAACTATTGACTAATAAGTACAACAACGGTTCAAATAAGCAAATAAAACAAAGCCACCATTTTGAATTTCAACGCCCATAAGAGCAATGTTAAACGTGTGACAAGATTATGGAGTAATAATGATCAGTCAAATATTCTAAACATCTAATTTTAAAGGTTAGAGCAGTCCGAATGTGATTATCATTTAGTTTTTTTTTTAATTTCTTTTTAACTAAATTTGTTCTTTGACTTAACTCAGAATCAAAGTTTGCAATGTTTTTCTTATTCAATAATGCAGATATCAAAAGTGTAAATGTAAAAAGCCACCACATCCGAAGTTTAAGGCTCGGCAGGCCTGACGGCCATGTTGTATTTCAACGACTATAAGAAAAATGAAAAACGTGTAACAAGATTACTGGAGTAATAATGATTTGAAAATTATTCTGAATATGTCAATTTAAACATTTTGATGGTCCGAATGTGGTTATGTTTTTGGTGATCTAAATTTGTTTCAACTAAATTTGATCTTTGAGCTTTAACTCCAATTTTTTTCAATAATGCAAATATAAATAAAAGGTACCAGAAACTGGCATATACTTTCTCACAAACATATTTGAATTATTAAACAGATTCACTGTGACTTCATAATTGTAGGTGGGTTAAAGTAGGAGATTAACTAATAAATATTACTCTCATTATCTAGAGAGAAAACTCTTCGATCGATTTCGAACAAATTTGCACCAAACACATCAATTAGGGCTGTATAGATGCACGAAAAAAGGTTTTGAAAATGTAGATGTGGTACACATACAACAATCGGAAGCACGATTTTTGACAGGAAGTAACTGTTTTTTGAGATTTTTCCTACGAGAATGAATTTGTGTTTGAGTTTTTTCTACAAATATAAATGTAGGATGTTATTCTGCACATTTTTTTTACGCGACCTTATGGCTCGCTTGGTTTCCTCAAAATCGATCAAAACGTAAAATACCATAGAAGTACCCGGTTCAAAGCCATATAGTGGACTGTACCGTGGGGTTGGCGTGCGAAGCACGCAATGCTTCGTGTATTGAATATACCTCCAATACGGGGGTTGGCGTGCGAAGCACGCAATGCTTTGTTTATTGAAGATATTCCCAATATGCGGAATGGCGTGCGAAGCACGCAATGCACTGTGTACTGAAGATAATCAAAATATGTGGAATAGCATGCGAACCATTTTGCAGCTATTCAGCACCGTCGTGAATAGACCTATTTCCCAAATTGTTGTTTGAAACCCTAAAACATAGGCCTATATACTTAATTTTGGAAATTTGCTCAACTCACCTCAGCGGTTCAGCTGTGTGGTCGAATTATTTAGATTTCTGCCACTGCGAGTGCTGTAGTTAACTTAGAAATATTATTTCACTCCACTTCACTCAATTAAAAAAATGAGTTTCAATAAATTTAGAATTTATGACGAAAAAATTTGCTGTATTGTGGAAGCATGTGCGCGCCTAATTTGTGTTCTTACTCGAGTGATTAGCCTGCACTCTGGTGGTTATCACATCAACTTATTGCTCGCGGATAGAATACTAGAAAAATAAAATTAATTATGAATGTGTGAGTGAAAGCTGTGTTTAATAACACATACATACATTGTCAAGCATTTCAGTACGTTTACAGTCAGGGTTACGTCGGTAACCCTCCAGTTTCCACCTATATGAAGCTCCCCTATATTTTCTACCGTAAGAATAAAACGCATACAAACTCAATTCTAGTAGTGTATAGTTCTGCCACTTGGAGAGCTGCGGTCGACTCAGAAATATCCATTCCGCCCGAGCCTTAAGTCAAGTATGAAGGTGTACACGGTCAAGGCCGAATCTATAAACAGCTGATTCGTGACCGTGCAACAAGTGTTTCTAGTCTGATTAAGTCACGAGACCTTATTGGGCATGCGCACGAGGCGCGTGACCTTTCAACTGAACGTGTGTACGAGTCTCTAGGCGTGTTGAGCTTATCTCTAGCAGGAAGGTTGAGGTATGAAATAATACAGTCAATTATATGTATTTCTAACTTCTAGCTTAGGTTTTTATTAAAGTGTAGACCTGAGCCTTGCTGGTTCTTTTAACCTTTATTATAACTGCTGTTATAAAATATAGGCCTACTTAATAATTTGATTTAAACATTTAACATTATTTAGGTTTGGGGTTATTATTAATCCTACACTTTTATTATAAAGAAAACATAACAGGATTATGTGTATAGAAGGTTCCAACGGAATTAGCGTGCGGAACACGCAGGGGTATCCCCTAGTTACTACTATTAACAAATTAATAGCCTGATTTGATGCTATGATAACGATATCATTTTCCAAAACTTTGATTGTCCATTACTTTGAAACGAAGCAAGATACTAAGCTCTAGTTTCCGCCATTCTGTTTCTCTTTTAATAAGCTTTTCAATTGTGTATTACATGACCTACACCTTTATATTTGAAATGTTTAACCCCCCCTCAAACTCCCAAAATTATAAAGGTTCACATATGTATAAAAATTTGTCCTGTTATGCAACACAAGATCGATATATACAAATTTTTGTTAACTTATTTTCAATAACAAAACTAATAATTCAACCCTGCAGCTGAACCGCTGACGTGAGTTGAGCGAATATCCAAAATTAAGTTTACGTGTTTTAGGGTTTCAACCAACTATTTAGGAAATAGGTCTGCTCATGAAGGCGCTGAATAGCTGCCTTAGTGTCGAAATATATTAGTATAATTTGTTTGCACCTAAGCCTCCAGTTTCGACTCACGCGCTCCTTCGTTCCACTCGCAGCGGAAAAACTCACTTTGCTAGGTTGCAAATCGAAATTACGGCCTCGGGTTATGAGCTTCGCTTCGCTCGCAGCGTACAAACTCGGCCGTCGGCCTCGGATCATAAGATGTCCCCAAAGTAAAACCCCACACGTGGATTTTAACCGGGTACTCTTAAGGTATTTTACGTTTTGATCGATTTGGGGGAAACCAAGCGAGCTTTAAGATCGTGTAAAAAACAAAATGTGCAGAATAATATCCTACATTTATTTTTTAGATAAAACTCAGAAAATGTTTAATTCTCTCAGGAAAAATCTAAAAAATAGTTACTTCCTGTAAAAAAAGTGCTTCATATTTTTAAAATATTTATAATTTTTAATGACGCCTAAAAAACGTGTTCTGGGGACCATGATCGGTGCTCATTTACTACTCCCGACCTTAGGTCTTACCACAAGGGTTACTGCAACAGCTAATTTTTCCTGTGGAAATTCGCTAATAAAGGGGGTTAAAGTTAATTGACCAAATCGTTTCCGGAGAAACCCGGGACTCAACCAGCCGGGTGCCAAAGGACCGCATCAAATGTAGGCTACCCAGGTTTTCAAAATTTTAAATAATTGCATTTTAAAGAAATTTATGTTTTGTTGATACATTTTGTTAGCCTGATTATAGAGTACTGATAAAAACGAGAAACACAAAATATACTATGACTTACTTCAATGTCTGCTTAATTGAAATTTTATTTATTATTATTTAAAACAATTATTATAGCTTTTAAAATATTATAAGAATAGAATCTATATAGTAAAAATGAAATGCTGTTCGTTGGTAAGCGCATCACTTGAGAACGGCTGGACTAATTAGGCTATTTTTTGTTTTAAAATGTTCGTAATTGCTTTCAAATCGATTTCGTAAATTTTATTTTTTACAAAATTTTTTAAAATGTAAGACTCGACTTAAAATTTACGAAATCGATTTGGAAGCAATATTTTAGGTCAAGCACTTTGAAATAAACATTATTTGTCTCTGAAAATTTTTCCTAAAAACTCTTCGTTTTCGAGATATTAGCAACTTTATGACGATTTATTTCAACACGTTTAGGGCCGCCATTTTGTTTTGTGTGTTCCGATTTTTATTTTCTTAATGTCATTTTCCTAGCCTTAAATAGACGTTTAAAATGAGGTATCACATGACCATACGTCCCATTTAAAAATTTTAAGTTACCTCAAAATCCCCCATTTTTAGGGGACACTCAAAATTTCCTATTGCTTCAAAAGATACTTTGTACTAAGTTAGTGTCGTTCCCCAAAAGGTATTTGTTTGTTTTAACAAACACAAAAGTTAAAGGTGGAGGGTGGGACTTTTAAGACACCTGGTATACATTTAAAAAAATAATAATAACACTATTCTCACTCATATACGTTTAATTATCAAACGCGTTTCAACGACAAAGTCGTCATCCTCAGTGATATATGAGCTACAACTGACAGATTATAATTAGTATTATTATTTTTGAAATATAAATTCCTTCTCACCCGTCAAGCTCAAAGTGTATTTTATAATAAACCTGGTATATAGTTCTGTTACAATATTAGTTTTTTCCCTACAGCAATTGATATTCCATTCACTGTTGTTCCCTACAACAAAATTATTTCCATTCAAACTGAGGCGTTTTAAACTGAGAAAACGCTCCGTACTACGGGTCATTAAACCCACGGCAGCGGCCTAACACTAAAGGCCTGCTGGCATGGTCTTGCCGTTATAAATGACGTGCTCGTAACCAAGATTTACGCCCAAGACCGGACCAGGGACTGGACCAGTTCGCGTGAAAGCAGATCAGAACGAGTCACTTTCACCGCGACTGCCAAGGTCGCGCGGGATGTCCGTCTAATTGCAAAACACCAAGATGTAAACAGATCGTCGGACGTACTTTCACTATCGCCGAATGTTACGACGGAGATGGCGGTTTCACCACTTTGCTTTGGAATTGGATTACGTTGGTGTAGTGATGGGACGGCGCCTGAGGCGTGTGCTCGAAAAGCACTACGTGGTTACCTCGAAAAACAGGCTTTGTCCTGACTGACAGAGAATAAGAGTGGATAAAAAACACGTTCACTGCTACGCAAGTTTCGTATTCCTATGCTAGGAGCTGATCTTTTATTTTTTATACTTATAAATGAGTAGAAATTACTTTATTTTTTACTTTTGAACCTTTCTACGTAATAATCAGTAATATTTTAAACCGGATGCACATGTGCGTCCATAGCACAGAGGCTTAAAATTGGCGTGCAAAGCACGCAATACTCTGTGTATTGATATCTCTCCCAATACGGGGGTTGGCGTGCGAAGCACTCATTGCACTGTATCTTGAAAATATTCCCAATAGTGGGGTTGGCGTGCAAAGCACGCATTGCACTGTATATTGTAAATATTCCCAATACTGGGGTTGGCGTGCGAAGCACGCAATGCACTGTGCATTGCAAATACTCCCAATGCGGGAGTTGGAGTGCGAAGCACGCATTGCACTGTCTATTGAAAATTCTCCCAATACGGGGGTTGGCGTGCGAAGCACACAATGCACTGTGTATTGAAAATTCTAACAATACAAGGGTTGGCGTGCAAGCACGCTTTGCACTGTACATTGTAAATATTCCCGATACTGGGGTTGGCGTGCGAAGCACGCAATGCATTGTGCATTGCAAATACTTCCAATGCGGGAGTTGGAGTGCGAAGCACGCATTGCGCTGTGTATTGAAAATTCTCCCAATACGGGGGTTAGCGTGCGAAGCACGCAATGCATTGTATATTGAAAATATTCCCAATAAAAGACTTGGCGTGCGAAGCACGCAATGTACTGTGTATTGAAAACTCTTCCAATACGGGGGTTTGCGTGCGAAGCACGCAATGCATTCTATATTGAAAATATTCCCAATACTGGACTTGGCGTGCGAAGCACGCAATGCACTGTGTATTGAAAATTCTCCCAATACGGGGGTTGGCGTGCGGAGCACGCAATGCATTCTATATTGAAAATATTCCCAATACTGGACTTGGCGTGTGAAGCACGCAATGCATTGTGTATTGAAATATTCCCAATAGTTGGGTTGGAGTGCGAAGCACGCAATGCGCTGTGTATTGAAAATTCTCCCAATTCGGGGATTGGCGTGCGAAGCACGCATTGCACTGTCTATTGAAAATTCTCCCAATACGGGGGTTGGCGTGCGAAGCACGCAATGCATTGTGTATTGCAATACAAAACGGTATGATTTCGTACCGCCAGCATGAGGAGTGGAGCGCGCCTGGTACGAATTCATACCGGCCGCAGTGAACGTGTTAAGATACAAATAGCCTACGAAAATTTAAGGGTATATTCATATGGGGTCATAGAAGCACACTGAGGAATAATTTTGCAAATTTTTTATTTTAAAGTGTACAAATTCTGATAAAACAGCTGTTCCGACCAAAAGCTCAACAACACATGTTTGTTTGCGTTCATTACTATATCAACCAATTTAGTAAATTTAGAATATGTTTATTACTATTCACAGCCAAAATCTTTTTCAGGTTAGATTAACAAACTGAAAGCAAACACAAACAAAAACAACGAAAAAAACTGACTGTATTATAATTCAATTCAAACATCTGCTGTTACATCTATATAAATAATTCGACCACGCAGCTGAACCGCTGACGTGAGTTGAGCAAATTTCCAAAATTAAGTTTATAGGCCTATGTTTTAGGGTTTCAACCAACAATTTGGCAAATAGGATTCACGAGGTGCTGAATAGCTGAAAAATGGTTCGCACGCCAATCCGTATATTGGGATTATCTTAAATACACAATGCATTGCGTGCTTCGCACGCCATTCCGCTTGTTGGGAGTATGTTTAGTACACGAAGCAATGCGTGCTTCGCACGCCAACCCCGTATTGGGAGTATCTTCAATACGCAAAACATTGCGTGCTCCGCAGGCAAACCCCGTATTTTAAGTATCTTCAATACGGAATGCACTGCGTGCTTGTTTATATTTGTAGAAAAAAACTCAAAAACAGATCCATTCTCGTATAAAAAATCTCAAAATTTTTTTGCATTTTTTTGGCTAACGAACTCGTCCGAGCGACGTAGACAACCAACATGTGTACCAAATTTGAACCAAATCGGACTTAAAATGCGGCCGCTAGATTGCGAACACATATATACAACATATATATACATGAATTTTAATGACACCCCAAAACGTGTTCTGGGGACCATGATCGGTGCTCATTTGCTACTCCCGACCTTGGGTCTTACCATAAGGGCCACTGCAATAGCTCATTTTTCCTATGGAAATTCGCTAGTAAAAATGTAAATGTTCGTTTGTTCAAAATCTAAAATCTTCGAAAGTTCTTCACCAAATACTTTAAATTTACACAACATTACATTCGAATACAAGCAGGTTTTTATATACTTAAAAAAAACAGCAGCATCTATTGAACATAAAAACAACAAAAAGCATACTAAATATTTATTAAAATTGTGAGCGCCATTAAATATATTTATTGACTATAATAACAATAATTAGATGTTTGCTCGAATACTTAAATTAACAGCTGATTTAAAAATTTGAAACAACTACAGTATTTCTATTTCTAACTTTTAGAGTAGAGTTTTAAGTGTAGACCTGAGCGTTGCTGATTTTTGTTTAACATGTTTTATAACTGATGGTATAAAATGTATGAAATAATTTTATTAGGACATTTAACATTATTTACCATGTTAGCTTTGAGATTGTTATTAATCCCAACCTTTATAGTAAAGAAAACATAACGTATGAGTATAGAAGGGTCCATCGGGGTTGGCGTGCGTAACATGGGGGTCTCAGGGTGATCGGACATAGTTTTCAAGGACAGATTCGGAATCTGCGACCCCTAAAACAATTGCATACACATTTTGATAAGTTTTCATGAATTCAAACAATTTGTATAACTTATGGGAAATGATGCACTTTTAGATGCACTTTATGCATGCATGCTCAAAATGCACTTCTTGTCTGCCGACAAGGTATTGTATGTAGAATTTATCCTGAGACTTCTCCGAATACAATGCCGAAAACCGCATCACGATCGCTGCTGTAGAAAAATATTTAGGATTTATCATCCAATTTCCCTGGTCTATCAGTGCAAATGGTTTTTCGTCCGTATCAGGTAAGATTATTGTGCCAGGAGAGGTAGGCGGTTGTGACCTATATTAGCGTATTTAATTTTCTTATGAAATAAACTCACCAAATAGCAGTTCTCTAGTTTCAAAAGAAGTAAAATAATTAAAAACTATAGGGGTTGGTGGCCTTGTTTATCCCTTAAACTCAAATTATCAAAATACGTAATGCATGTGTAAATGTGGTACACATTAATTACAATGTTTATTTATGTTCTAATGTAAAACTTTACATTTTCACAAATTTATCTATTTCGGACAAAACTTTATAGGTGTCCTTAATTTCATCACGGGCGAAGCCGGGTACGGCAGCTAGTTAGTTAGGCATTGAAATAATTTAATTTACCAAAGTATGTTATTGAATGACTACATACAGTACATAGACAGTACAACGTACTTTGTAAGTCGGAGGAGGCTGGCAGTAAAACGGGACTGCATGTAGAGTCTCACATGGACATACGGTGACACCTATGCGTTGAAATGTGAACTAGATGATTTAATTGCAGCAGCGAAAATATAAATAAAAGTATATTGCCTATTTTAAATAGCAATTAAATAATATACGATGAATGTTTGAATCGTGGAATGATTAATTGCAGCTGTGATAATGACAAAACCATTTCGTTTTTATAGAAATGCTATATTTTCTACTTTGGTTATGTCCGTAAGTATTTTTTGAATTTTAGTGATTTGTATTCTGATTTTAAATTGATTAAAATAGTTACGATATCTATTCAGTTTATTACATGATTTATTATATACTATGGGGCTTCGCCCCTACTCACTTCGCCCACCAACCCCGACCAAACACATGCAAACAGATTATTGCATACTCTGAAATTTTCTCGGAAATGACGTTTGAGCGGTGACCTGTACATAGCTAATGTAAGACAGAGATCGAAATAGACACGACCAACCCCAATAATTTGAATTGCGGCATGCGTTGTAATTTCACCATTAATATTTAAATAATCAACATTTCAAACAAATTTTGCTGTTACCAACTAACGAAAACAATATAATAAGTAACACCAGATGTTAGACTTATATACAGTAACCCTTTTGTTTGCTTTTACGAAATCTAAAAAAATGTCAGTTTTAAAGAATAAAAACCATACTGTAAATTTGCAAATAAACGTGTTTCGGTTCATTGTAGGCCTGATTGCAAATCAGCTGTTTTATTTATAATATGTAACAACAAACGTTTGAATTGAATAATGCAGTAAGCATTTTTCGTTGATTTTTGTTTGCAAATCTAACCTAAAAAAGCTGCTGGTTGTGGAGAACAATAAACTGATTCTAAATTAGCTAAGTTGGTTAATATGTTAATGAACGTAAACAAACATGTTGCAAAGCTTTTGATCAGAACAGCTGTTTTATTAATGTTTACTATTTTTACGCTTTAATATACAAATTTTGCAAAATCCTTTCTTAGTGTGCGTCTATTACCGCAAAGAATTTTTTTATTTGTATCTTAAGTAGGTTTTGTTCCACGTTGGTTCTATGTAATTCATGGCAAAGCCTTCTTATAAATACAGGGTGATTTTTTTAAATGGGCCACCATTGGCATCTCAGAAACTATAAAAGTTACAACAATCTTTAAATAGGGGACCTTCCCTACTTTTTCCCTTTCATTAAAACTACAATATTGACATTTTCAAAAACTCCGCCATTTTTCCAATATGGCGGCCAACTTCATTTTTTCAAATGGAAACCCCCGTTTTTTATGTTGAATTTCGATTAAGGATACAAATTTAAGATATTTTTATTCTTTTATATTTTGTCCTAAACCCAACCGTTTATGAGCTACAGCCTCTCAAAAATTTTCTATTTTATGTGATTTTTTTAATTGGGCCACCATTGGGATCTCAGAAAGTATTAATTTTACAGCAAACTTTAAATGGGGAACCTTTCCTTGTTTTATGAGAAATTAAAAAATATGTAGTTAAAATATTTCTAAATGGCCGCCATTTTCCAAAATGGCGGTCAACTTTGAAATTTCTTACGGAAACCGCTATTTTTATAACGGATTTGGATTTTACATGCAATTTTAAGACGTTTTTATTCTTGGTGTTTTTTTTGATAAACTTAACCGTTTAACCACTAGGAGCGCTGAAAGTTTCAGAAACTCTGATTTCAACAATTAATTATTAAAGAGGCATGTTTTACCATTTGCAAACAATAAAATTTAACTCAAAGTGCAATATTTTGTACAGTGGAATGTTAAAAAGCTGTGTCAATTTCACAAATACTTTATTTTATACAAAAAACCTACTTAAATTACTGTTAAGGAACTGGCACATACTTTCTCACAAACATATTTAAATTATTAAACAGATTCACTGTGACTTGTAGGGTGGGGTAGGAGAGGTGATTTTTTTTTGACAGTAATTTAAGTAAATTTGTTGTATAAAATTAAGTATTTGTGAAATTACATCAGCTTTTTAACTTTCCATTGTACAAAATATTACCCTTTGAGTTAAATTTTATTGTTTGCAAATGGTAAAACATGCCTCTTTATTAATTGAAACTTTCAGCGCTCCTAGCGGCTAAACGGTTAAGTTTATCAAAAAAACACCAAGAATAAAAAAGTCTTATAATTCCATGTAAAAACCCAAATCCATCATAAAACGTAGGGGTTTCCATAAGAAATTTCAAAGTTGACCGCCATATTGGAAAAATGGCGGAGTTTTTGAAAATGTTAATATTGTAGTTTTAATGAAAGGGAAAAAGTAGGGAAGGTCCCTCATTTAAAGATTGTTGTAACATTTATAGTTTATGAGATGCCAATGGCGGCCCATTTAAAAAAATCACCCTGTATTTAGACTAGGGGAAACCTATGCGTACTCCGCACGCCAACCCCGTTGGAACTTTCTATACACATTATCAAGTTATGTTTTCTTTATAATAAAGGTGTAGGATTACTGTAATAATAACTCCAAAGTTAAGATGGTAAATAATGTTAAATGTTCAAATCAAATTATTTCGTATATTTTATAACAGCAGTTATAATGAAGGTAAAAAGAACCAGCAGGGTCTACACTAATAAAAACCCAACCTAAAAGTTAGATATACAAATAATTGCTACAAATTTTGAAATCAGCTGTTAATGGAAATAATATTGGAACTCTTTTTATCTGTTATTTTATTCAATTGGTTGCTATGGTAATAAATGTAAATACAAGTGTTGGATCAGTTCAGGCTTAACCTAAGTAATGTTATTAGGTTGTTGCTAATGTTTGATTGTGTTGTTGTCAAATCAAATTATTTCGTTATTTAAATAACAGCAGTTATAATAAAGGCCAAAAGAACCAGCAGGGTCTACACTAATAAAAGCCTAAGCTAAAAGTTAGAAATACAAATAGTTGCTTTAATGTTTGAAATCAGCTTTTAATGGAAATCAGCGGTTGTGTCGGTTATTTTATTCAATTGGTTGCTGTGGTAATGAATGTAAATACATTCAAGAATTATGACGGTTCATCAATCTAGACCTAACCTAAGAATTTTTTCCAACTAAATTTACAAATATTTAAATAAAAAATGTTTTTATCAACATGTATTATAGCCTATGTTACTCACGGATAGAGTAGCTTTTTTTAGTAAAACTATATTTTCAATCGGTTCAGAAGTTCCAGAGATTACTCCCTACATACACACACACAATCAAATTGTTTCCTCTTTATAATATTAGGATAGATTATTGAAATACCAACAAGTCAAAAAAGTTTTGCGTTTATAAAGATCGAAAGTTGTATGTCAATGTTAAGCTTTAAGTGTCTGCTCCAGTAAACGAGAAAGCAACCGGAAACGCAACCGCTTCTCACTGTATCCCTATCTAAACAGTGCAATTTCTTGCAGCTGAACGTTTTGACATTGCCTCATTTCAGACCATTTTATAAGTCTAGCTTTTGTAATTGAGTGTTGAAAAAAAACTGAATATTCTTTATAAAATTTCGGATCCGGCTTGCAAATTATTTTTCATTATTAATTTTTTATTGTGTTAGGAAAAAAATTCAAACTTTGTACTTACAAAATGTCAATTACATAACAAATCAAAAGCATTTAAAAAAATGTAAATTGCAAGACGGGTGCGTATTGTGACTGTGCTTATAATGAGACCTTGCAAACAATTTTATGATAAAAAGTAAACGAAATAAATGGTTTGAAATTTAACATTGCTCTTATGGGATAAACATCCTAGACGGCCGCCACTACAGCAGACCCTTAAGTAATATCAATTAGTATAAATCGTGGGCGAAATCTGATTTCTTTTCACAATTTTAAAACAAAGGCTCAACATTTTCTCACGCTACACCTCCGCTAATTTCAGCTGCGAGCTTCCACTTGTCGGATGACTAATGCTTACGGAGTTGATTCGTTTTGTATTCAAAGAACAAGTATAAAAAGGAAAGTATTGGCATTTGCCCAAACTGTGACAGCGCCTGTTGCTTTGGCGGACTTGGTTTCCTCGTTTCAGAACAATATAAGTATAGTAGTTCTGCGGTCCACTTTGTCAACCTCAAAAGTAAACGTGGAATTTAACTACGAGCAGGTTTCCTTACTGAATACAATTCACACACTCGGCAGACCCAACCACCATCTTGAATTTCAACTCACACAAGAGCAATGTTAAACGCGTAACAAGATTACTGGAGTGATAATGATCAGAAAATTAATCTGAATTAGAGGGCGGTGAAGCAAACGCAAGCAGATTACTTTATTTGACTTATGAAATAAAGGACTGGTGTCAATCACCTTTATAATTTATTTTTGTAGTTAAAGGGAAGTATCACAATTTATTTTTATTGTTAAAGGATAGTTACCACACAGTTCACCCATTATACGCAGCTATTTAAATTGCATGTGATATTATTTTATTTTATTCCCTATAAAACAGTTAAAATTAAGGGCCAAATTTTCAGTTCTCTAGCTTTAAGGAAAGCGTAACAATCAACATTTTTGTATAGGGGTTGTTACTACATTTTCACCCCTCAGCATCAAGTAACAAAATGTAAATCTATCATACTTTTTCTATGTATCTTGTAAGAAATACATTTAACAAATTTTCAGCTCACTAACTATAAGGAAAATATAACAAATAATTGTTATTGTTTTGTTTGGTTTTATCACATTTTCACCCCTTAGCAGCACGCGACAATATGTAAATTTACTGTACTTTTTCTCTTTTTCTATGTATCTTGTAAGAAATAAATCTACAAAATATCAGCTCTTTAGCTTTAAGGAAAGTATCTATATATTTTTAAAAAATCCTACTTTTTATTCACTCACTTCCTAAAGTTAATACTTAACCAATTTTGACGATTCTTTTTTTAATTTAAAAGATAATTTCAAGTTCTAAGTCACTGTGGAGCTAAATATTTGATTTACACTTTTATTTTGGTTACATTCCGAGTTTTAAAATTGCATCAGTATGCTACAACTAAAGCAATAGGAAATAATTGGTTCTAAACAGCTGATAACCTAATTGAGTTTCAAATAAATAAGTTATTGGCTTTACTCAACTGTCAACAGATGATTTAGGTTAGGTTATTCTTGATGTGTTTTCTGGTTTGTTGCTGTGTAAATAAAATTGAACTATAAAGTTTTGTTTAGGCTTTATATTTCTGTCATCAATGATAATAAATGAAAGTAATATTGTTAAGATACATGTACATCATAATTGAATTGAGAATTTGAATACTTTTAATAAATTAAAAAAGGCGAAAACAAGTTTCATTTTGTTACTTTACATCAAAATTGGTCGAATTTCGACCACAGGAGATACTCATATTGTTTTAAATATTACATTATAAAACTTGTAATAATTAAAATTTATTGTTTTAGGGGTTGTTTCAACGATTAAATCAAAATAAATTCCAGCCTACGGAATTTTAGCCTATGTTACTCAGGGATAGTGTAGCTTTTTATTAGTAAAACTATTTTTTCAATCGGTTCAGTAGTTCCATAGATTACTCCAAATATAAAATACAAACAAACAAATTTTATAATATTAGTATAAACATGCTTGCACCTAGTCAGCGCCTTCATAGACTAATTTCCCAAATAGTTGATTGAAACCTTAAACTTTATTTTGGAAATTGGATCAATTCATGCTAGTGAGCTGCGTGATCAAATTATTGTTATTATTATTTTTATTTTTTTATTTTTGTAATATCGGTGAGTCTTTTCTTCGTACTGAGTAGGGCTATAAACTATAATTTGTAGTTGAAATGACAGAATGTAAAAATTCAAATTTGTCGATATGTTTTTCCTGACGGTAAAATGTAGTATTGAGTTGGAATGGCAACCCTTCTGACGGCCTTTGCACCAAGAGTATTGTTAGGAGCTGTGATTGTTATGTATTAAAAACGTTTTACAGAATATTTTCTATAAATACATATTATTATTACTGACAGAACATCAAAAGTAATTTCTTCATATCCTGGACACATTCCAAGGAAATGACATTGCCAAGAAACACACAACCATTCTCCAAGGTTGGAATGTTTACCAGAGTGTGTGCAATACACTTACTTCCGTTTTAAATTGGATCATAGCAATCAGTATAACCAACGTAATAAAAACAAATTTCCCTCCAACTAATGTACCCGAAAAGGATATTGAAATATTGCATATTTACTAACGGTAACATCCAAACGAAAACAGTTGCACTGAAATAAGTTAAAATAATAGAAGACTATGTTATGGAAAATCTTCCTGTCATTCACCCAAAAACTCCTACTGCGCATGCGTCAGGATCCGGGTCACAGCTGCCCCAACCTATCCCGATCTAAGAGGCTCTGCAACTGTATCACCTCCTTGATTCCGGGTACACTCCAACGAAGTGTCGACCACAAAAATATTTCGTAAAGAAGGACAAAGAGTCTGGGCCTTTTCTGATTGACAGCAGGACTCATTGCCCCCCCCCTTTTCGTTCGTACCTGGCGTTAATCTAACATAACGAATCTGTTAAGTGGTATCTTTGTAATTATCATTATGTAAGTACTAAATTATGCTCAGAGTGTTGGTCTTTACACTAACGAGTGCGGAGCTAAATATCTACTCATCTAGTCACTGCACCCATCATCCCATAATTTTGTTTTGTTATGGTAATTTTTTGATTATAAAATACACATGACTGTACTCATAAATCAGCTTATTGTATTAACCCTAGTATTTGAACAATGTAACGAAATAAAACTACATTTATTAGGAACCAATTGTTGTTTCCGTGAAAATAATACTGATAAACAGCGGAGGTTGATGAGCGAAGCGATCAGGGGGCGAAACCCTCTAGTTTTAAACAAATTACTTATGTCCTGTATTTACACTAAAGGAGATCTGCGCAAGCCAAACCACTAGCTTC
>JAGFPH010001710.1:242013-252103 GCA_018207615.1 Philaenus spumarius
TTATACCGGAGGTCTAGGGGGTATAGCATTGTAAAAGGGTAGTCCGGGAAAATTAAAAAAAAAACTGTAAACGATTTGTCATAAAGGATCATTAGATTTTACTGACACTAACTCTAAACAGTTTGTTGGCCTGAAGTAAATTTTGTTTGAGATTTTTCTTACTAAAATTACACTTTTTTAGGGTTTTTTTGCAAAACGAGATTATTCTGCACATTTTGTTTTTTACACGACCTTATAGCCTGCGTCTGGTTCATCCAAAATCGATCAGTAAATAAAATACTATAAAAATACTCAGTATTTTTTACCTCGAGAAGCGAGTGCGTTAACTTCGAAAGAAGCGAAACAGTCGATAATCCGAGACCTTAAGGGTCTGCTCCAGTAAACGAGAAAACAACCGGCGACGTCAGCGCTTCACCCTATAGCCGTATCTAAACAGTGCAATTTCTTACAGCTGAGCGCTTTGACATTGCCTCATTTCAAACCATTCTATAAATCCATCTTTTGTAATTGAGTGATGAAAAAAACTTAATATTCTTTATGAAATCGCGGATCCGACTTGCGTTTCACTTTTAATTATGAACTGTTTATTGTGTAAAGAAAAAAGTTCAAAGTTGGTACTTCAAAAATGTCAATTACGTAACAAATGAAAAAACATATGAAAAACAAAACGGATTCGTATTGCGAGTGTGCTTACAATGAGACCTTGCAAACAATTTTATGATACAAAATAAACGAAATAAATGGTTTGAAATTTAACATTGCTCTTATGGGATACAAATCCAAGATGGCTTCCACTACAGCAGACCCTTAAGTTTATCTACTGCGAGTGGAAGGAAGCAGCTCGTAAGCCGGAGCTGTAGGCCGAGGAGGAAGAAAATTCTACTAATATATTTCGTACACGTAGGCGCTCTCGTGAGTAGTCCTACTTCCCCAATAGTTTGTTGAAATCCTAAAACATATAAACTAAATTTTTGGAAACTCGCTCAACTCACATCAGCGATTTAGCTGCGTGATTGAATTATTCACATTATCCAATAATCCGATGTAAAAAACACAAATCTATACATAAAAATAAAACTGAAGTGTCTGTTTGTGATTTAAAAATATAAGCTTTTTTCAAAGATCACATTACCAAAACCTAAGCACACATTTATAAATGTTTTGTCTGTCTGTCTATTTGTTTGTCCGAGTCAATCTCCGGAATAGCTGAACCGATTTTGACGAAACTTTCATTAACATATAAAGGACAATTCTGATAATATTTTAGGCTACTTTCTATTAAAAAAATGTATAAATTCCTGTGCAAAAATTAAAGTATTTTGGACCAAATTAGGGGTTTTATGGAGAAATTATGGGGAATATTGCGTGTCTATTTCGATCTCTGTCTTACATTATGTACAGGTCACAGCTACCCCCACCACCTAACTTAGATCCAAGTACCTCCGTCCTAATCAATCATTTCCGTAAAAATTCATATTAAATTATTGAACAAATTTTAAAATTATTAATAAAACTACGAATTTTGTAGACAAATGTTGGGGGATAGTGCGTGTACATTTCGACCTCTGTCATACATTTTATACAGTTCACAACTATCCCCACTACCCAACTTATATCCAAGTGCTTCTGTCCTAATCAATCATAATTTTCGTAAAAATTACACAGTATACAATAATATGTTTGTATTGGCCTCACCATGGGTCGCCGCCAGAGGTTGGCGAGCGAAGCGTCCTCGGGCAGAGCCCCTAGCATGTAATAAATGATTGATACAACCGTAAAATTCATAAGGTCTAACCATAAGATTACTTACTTTGTCCTGTTATTATTATTATTTTTCTTCTCATCTTGTTAGTTTTGTTTTGTCTTTTGGCTTTCTCTATGTCTGTCATGATATAGTTTTCATCACATTGCTTGTAAGCATCCAACTAATGAGCTTAAGCCCTCGTAGGGATTATTCTTTAGTACAAAAACGTAAAATAATGTAGTAGAAAACAAATAATAAAATAATTTTCATTTCATCTATCTTTTAACAATATAGTCTCAGGTTATTTTTATTAAAAAAAAGTAAATACAACGTAATAATTATAAATGTCTTTTTTTGAGACGTGAAAACTATTTGGTAAATATGTATTTTTCTTCATCTTTAAAACCGTGTTTACTGATTTACTATATATTGTGCCATTGTGACGGACATTCTTGTTACATCCACGTTTGAGTTGATTATATTTTAACTTCTCCAAACACATGCAAAACAGAGTAAATTTATTATTTATGCAAATGCTAGACTTTTTTCAATGCCAATTAGTTAAAGGAATTTTTATAACAAGAAACACAAAAGTCTTACAAACTTCACAAATTTATTTGTACGATTTTTTGTTTTTTTACAAAATTTGATTTGGTATAATATAATACACACGATATAATATTAACAACACAAGAACGTAAAACTAAAGCAACAAACATATAACAAAATATAATCTAAGACAAATGATAAGTTATAAAATGAGATGACGGATGACAAATGATGAGAATGATAATGATGATGAAAATGAAATGGATGTTGAGAGGGTGAAAATGAAAAGATTTTTCAAAATGAAAGGAACAGTCTAACTGTATTTGCTGGCCCCTACTGGGCTACTGTAGCTGATGGTGTTGTACTTGTTGGACGATGAGTAGGATTGTGTAGGATATGATGAGTATGAGGAGGACGGAGCACCGTAGGCTGCTGAAGGAGAACTGTAAGACGCTGAAGGTGCGCCGTAAGATGCGGAAGGAGAGCTGTAAGAGCCGCCGCGGGAAGATGAAGGACCATCGTAGGATGCCGATTGAGAACTGTAGGATGCTGAAGGAGAACCATAAGATGCTGAAGGAGCACTGTATGATGCTGAAGGAGCACCGTAAGAAGAGGATGGGGCACTGTACCCACCGCTGTACGAGTTACTGCTGTAGGACGAAGGGCTGTAAGAAGGGCTGCTGTAACCGGAACCCAAAGAAGCCGAAGAGTATCCGCTCTGTCCGGAAGAGTAACTGCTCAGTCCGCCGGATCCTCCAGAGACGTAAGAAGGTGCAGAATATCCTGAAGACTGTGAAGACGGTGTGACGTATTTAGAGGAAGAAGATATATAGGATTGGCCGACGTTGTAGTTCGGGGAAGAGTACGCTGACGTATCAGGAGACGCGTAGGAAGCGGAAACACCAGACTGGTAAGAAGGAGCGGAATAAGATCCTCCATGGCCGACACCGAACGTAACCGGTCCGGGTTTGTACAGAGCGGACAGACCTACACCTCCCAGGTGGTTCAACCCCTGTCCCAAACCGAATCCAGAATATCCGCCGCCCAATCCACCGTACAATGAACCGAAATCATAACCGCCCTGGATAGGCTGGAAGAGTGGAAGCCCAGAGTAACCGTGTCCTCCTACACCGAGGACTGGGTACTGACCTCCGAAAGATAAACCTCCGAAAGAATGTCCTAATCCTCCTCCAAGAGAGTATCCGCCCAGAGATCCACCTCCGAATCCACCGACACCTCCGTATCCAGCGCCTCCCGCGTATCCAGCGCCACCTCCGTATCCAGCGCCGCCGCCGCCTCCGTATCCGGCGCCACCTCCGTATCCGCCGCCAGAGTACGAGGAGGCTCCGCTTCCGCCGTAGGTTGTCGGTACTGCAGTCCGTTTATCTTTGCTCGGTTTTGCATTTTCCGTGGACGAAACCTCTGCTGGAGGCTCAGCTAAGATGGTCGCCACAAGGCATAAAAGGATCTGCAAAAATAAAATGTTTTCTTTAGTTTGTTATATTTATTAAACTTTACCGTTTACTAAATTGGTTTTCCCTTCCTCTCCATATACAACAGTCAACATAATCTCAATGTAAATTTAATATTATCTAACTGTACAGGGTGTCGCGTAAGTAAAGCGCCAAACGGTTTTGTTTGAATAATTTGTTTGTTCGACCCGGCATCCTATACCGACACAGTAAACACAACAGCATGGTGGGTAAGTACGCTATTATTTGACATAACTTAACTATTATCCTTCACCGATTGTTTTGAAAGTTACACCATTAGATAGTGAATTAAAAGAGCTACAAAAAGGTGTCCAGACGTTTTTTGTTAAAATATATCGCTTTTGAGTAATTTAGGTTTGAAATTTTCAAACCGCCACCAATTTGAAACGCGTGATTGGACAAAATCGCTTATTTTTTTAATAAGATGACTGTTGCATTAAACTGTATGTCAAGTTTGAACTCAATCGGTCAAACCGTTCTCCAGATATTAATTATCGTGTAAAAGAAACAAAAGGGCGCGGATATCTGATAAACGAAGCGTTTTGGGGGAAAACTTTAATCTTGATTTTCTCTTTATTTTGACCCACAGAACCGTTTCCCGAAATTTGTCACCGTACTTCGGGACACTCTGTATAATAAACATTAAACATTAATTGTATTTGCATGGAAATATCTAGATGAAGACTTATAAATAAATATTGAGCTTCACTTGTGAGAAGATATATTTGATAGAACAAACTTTGAACACAAAATCCCACAATTACGTTTATTGACTCAAACGCGTTTCAACGACAAAGTCGCCATCTTCAGTGATGCACGAGCTGCAATAGTCTATAACTCACTGGAGTTATAGTCTGAATATTGTAGCTTGTGCCTCACTAAGAAACAATCTTAGGTTAGACTGATGAACCAACACATGTATTTACACTTTTTATCATAGCAACCAACTGACTAAAATAACAGATAAACAGCTGTTTGCTCCAATATTTCCATTAACATATTTCAAACTTTTAAGCAATTATTTGTATTTCTAACTTTTAGGTTGGGTTTTTATTAAAGTGTAGACCTTAGCCTTGCTGGTTCGTTTTACCTTTATTATAACTGCTGTTATAAAATATAAGAAATAATTTGATTTGAACATTTAACATTATTTACCATCTTAGCTTTGGGGTTATTGTTAATCACCTTTATTATAAAGAAAACATATCATGATTATGTGTATAGAAGGTTGCAAAGGGGTTGGCGTGTGGAGCAAACATGTAAAGTTTAATTGAGATAATCTACAACAAATAATAATTCGACCACGCAGCTGAACCGCTGACGTGAGTTGAGCAAATTTCCAAAATTAAGTTTATAGGTTTTAGGGTTTCAACCAACAATTTGGTAAATAGGTCTATTCACGACGGTGCTGAATGGCTGCAAAATGGTTCGCACGCCATTCCGCATATTGGGAGTATCTTCAATACACGATGCTTTGCGTGCTTCGCACGCCAACCCCACGGTAGAATCCACCACATGGCTTTGAACCGGGTACTTCTGTGGTATTTTACGTTTCGATCGATTTTGGGGAAACCAAGCGAGCTATAAGGTCGCGTAAAAAAACAAAATGTGCATTTATATTTGTAGAAAAATGTTTAAACAAATTCATTCTCGTAGGAAAAATCTCAAAAAATAGTTACTTCCGGTCATAAAACGTGCTTACGATTGTTGGATTTTTTTGGCTAACGTACTCGTCCGAGCGACGTGGACAACCAACATGTGTACCAAATTTGGACCAAATCGGACTTTAAATGCGGCCGCTAGAGTGCGAACACATATATACATAGGCTTATATATATATGATTTTTGATGACACCCCAAAACGTGTTCTGGGGACCATGATCGGTGCTCATTTGCTTCTCCCGACCTTGGGTCTTACCATAAGGGCAACTGCAAGAGCTCATTTTTCCTATGGAAATTCGCTAATTAACTAAATCTTCAAGAGGAAATAAGATTTAGAAATCGTCGGAGATCCATTTGAAATACAAATTTCTTTTGGCAAAACAGACTCGAAACAGGAAAAGGTGAGAGAATCAATAAACAACGTCTCACAATTTAACCTTCATGCCCAGCTTCTCGTTGCCCGTGATCGCCGGAGAGTGCGGCCTGCATCATGACTGACTATAGGTCAAAACTCTCGCCTTGCTGCGAAGGGCATTGGGTCAGCAACTGCGAGACAGGTTCTATGCCACGGTCAGGGAAACCCGCGCCGGCGCACGACTGCCTCGCGCCTCGGAGTAGCGCTGTACTGTAACACCTCGATTTTATTGGCCCTACAAAATGACGTGGAATCCTGTCACGTGAATGAAATAATGTTAATTGGCGAATTTCCATAGGCAAGATGAGCTATTGCACTGACCCTGCTCGTGAGACCGACGGTAAATGAGCACCGATCATGGTCCCCAGAACACGTTTTGGAATGTCATTAAAAGTTGCATATATGTGTTCGCACTCTAACGGATGCATTTTAAGTCCAATTTGGTTCAAACGTTTGTTTTCTATGTCGCTCGGACGAGTTTGCTAAAAATGTAACAACCGGAAGCAAGATTTTTGACTTGAAGTCAAAATGTTCTTGACATTTTTCGTAATAGAATTAAAGGTTTTTTGTAATTTTATCTAAAAAAATAAATATATGAGATTATTCCGCTCATTTTTTTTACACATCCTTATAGCTCGTCCGTCCCTCCCCACCCCCCAAACAAATCAAAACGTAAAATACAAAAAAAAATAACCCTGTTCAAACCCACGTGGAGGATCTAACCGTAAGGCAGCTTCTGAACCTAGGCCACAAGGAAGCAAATGAGCACCGACCATTGTCCCCAGATTTTTGGTGTCATTAAAAATCATATATATATATATATATATATACTAGCTGGCCCGTTCCGGCTTTGCAGGGATAGACAAATCAAAGTTAAATGTATATTAACAAAAAATATATTATTTCAATAAATATAAATTACACTATGTATTTCTTATGGGGAGTTTTAGTAACTTTCACCCAGCCCCCCCCCAAACCTCCACTAAAATTTCGAGTTTTTAAAAACCCTTTCTTAGAGAGCACCCAGGGCTCTAGAAGAAGCTACATTCCAAATTTCATTCCAATCTGTTCGGTGGTTTTGGAGAAATCATGATTTAGTAACATTGACCCCCCAAAACCCCACTAAAATTTCGAATTTTTTTAAACCCTTTCTTATCAGCTTCTACGGCCCTAGAGGAAGCTACATACCAAATTTCATTCCAATCCGTTCAGTAGTTTTAGAGAAATCGAGATTTAGTAATTTTGACCCCTCAAACGCCCTAAAATTTAGAATTTTTTGAAAACCTTTCGTAGTGAGCACCTATGGCCCTAGAGGAAGCTACATACCGAATTTCATTCCAATCCGTTCAGTAGTTTTAGAGAAATCGAGATTTAGTAATTTTATCCCCTCAAACCCCCTAAAATTTCGAATTTTTTGAAAAACTTTCGTAGTGAGCACCTATGGCCTTAGAGGAAGCTACATACCAAATTTCGTTCCAATCTCTTCTGTAGGTTTTGAGAAATCGTGATTTAGTAACTTTGACCCCCCCAAAAGCCCCCCTAAAATTTCGAATTTTCGGAAACCCTTTCTTAATGCGCGTCTAGAGCCTATAAAGAGTATTAGTGCCAAATTTCATGTATGTAGGCCTCGTGTTTTGGAGAAACTGTGATGAGTCAATGAGTCAATGGTATTTGGCTTTTATAAGTATAGATATATATAGATATGTATACATGTGTTCGCACTCTAGCGGCCGCATTTTAAGTCCGATTTGGTTCAAATTTGGTACACATGTTGGTTGTATCCGTCACTTAGACGAGTTCGTTAGCCAAAAAAATACAACAACCGGAAGCACGTTTTTTGACCGAAAGTAAATTTTTTTGAGATTTTTCCTACGATAGTGAATTTTTTTACAATTTGTTCTACAAATATAAATGTAGGATGTCATTCTACACATTTTGTTATTACGCGACCTTGTAGCTCGCTTGGTTCCCCCAAAATCGACCAAAACGTAAAATACCATAGAAGTACCAGGTTCAAAGCCACGTGGTGCATTCTACTGTGGGGTTAGCGTACGAAGCACGCAATGTTTTGTGTGTTGAAGTTAATCCCAATATTCGGAATGGCGTGCGAACCATTTTGCAGCTATTCAGCACCGTCGTGAATAGACAATTTCCCAAATTGTTGGTTGAAACCCTATAAACTTAATTTTGGAAATTCGCTCAACTCACGTCAGCGGTTCAGCTGCGTGGTCCAATTATTTAAACATGATTCGAACAACAGTCATGAACAACTAGTTAAAGTGTTGCACAACAAATATATAACAATCCGAGTCCAAAGATTGGCCAAACGGAATAACAATTAGAATCGAAGTCATATTAAACTCTTACAGAAAGAAAGTGGCGCCAAGCCCGCACGGGATTAACGGGCACCTTATACGGGCGCTCCGTATGTAGGGGACTTTCTATTATTTGTGTCGTGTAATAAATCGGTGCATATTGCGCAAACTTTCACACACTGAGTTCAGGCCAATAGAGATCGATGCCAAGCGCCGAAAATTTAAACGGTGCGTATTTCTAGAAAACATCGCTACGAGTTTCCATTAAATTTCGATCAAACAATGGTACTTTTGTAGGTTTTTGTAGGTAAAACAACAACTTATCATACCACCGCTCTAACTTTAATACGAGAAATTAATTTTTTATGTGAATACTCTTTAGGCGGACCGAGCACTTTTTGTGTGGGGTAAAATATACGAACTGGCGATACGCTTCTTAAAGTAAGACGCTTTCGATTTTGTAGTTGATTTCTTCTTCTTCGTCGTTTCACACACGCACTAATATTAACCAGAAGTTTAATGTAACAGCCGATCGTAAAAGAAGAAGAAATCGACGAAATAAAATAGGCGGTGGTAAATTGAAAGACGTAAACTCTACAGCAGCATGGATTTAGTCGAGTCACGCTACCGATGAAATTGACATTGCACTTCCCAATTTTGTAAATTGTATTAAATCAGTGTGTTTGGTGATACCTCTAAAATGGATATAGTGCTTTCTCATTTTTTTAACCGTCTAAATTCTCTAATTTGGTTGCTACCGTGATGAATAAAAATTCATTAAGAATCGTATTGGCCAACCTAAAATTATGTTGTTAAACTTTTAAATTTAATATTTAACAACAGATATTACAAAATAAAGTAAGCATTTCTCGAAGATTATCAAGAAACCTGTGTTATTTTCAGTACAGAAGTGAAAACTGTTATGAATATTTAAAGATAAATTTAATTAAGTTAAATTTTCTTATTTTTAACTTGTCCAATTTAAAATTGAAACCTAAAAATACAAAAATAACACAAACATGATTGCCTATTGCATGTGGATTTAAATTTTTAGTGGGACAAGATAAAATAATGATCAAATTTGGATTAAACCAATATAACCAACGATTTATATTCATGACAGTTTTCACTTCTGTCGACAGTCCTACGACTGCTTTATTAGCGAATTTCCATAGGAAAAATGAGCTATTGCAGTGGCCCTTATGGTGAGACCCAAGGTCGGGAGTAGCAAATGAGCACCGATCATGGTCCCCAGAACACGTTTTGGGGTGTCATTAAAATTCATATATATATATGTATATATATATATATATATGTATATATGTGTTCGCACTTTAGCGGTCGCATTTTAAGTCCGATTTGGTCCAAATTTGGTACACGTGTTGGTTGTGTAAGTGGCTCGGACGAGTTCGTTAGCAAAAAAAATCCAACAACCGGAAGTAAGTTTTTTGACCGGAAGTAACTATTTTTTGAGATTTTTACTAAGAGAATGAATTTTTTTTAGAGTTTTTTCTAAAAATATAAATGTAAGATGTTATTCTGCACATTTTGTTTTTTTACGCGACCTTATAGCTCGCTTGGTTCCCCCAAAATCGATCAAAACGTGAAATACCATAGAAGTACCCGGTTCAAAGCCATGTGGTGGATTCTACCGTGGGGCTGGCGTGCGAAGCACGCAATGCTTTGTGTGTTGAAAATACCCCTAATACGAGGTTTGGCGTGCGAAGCACGCAATGCATTGTGTATTGAAGACAATCCCAATATGTGGAATGGCGTGCGAAGCACGCAATGCTTTGTGTTATTGAAGATACTCCCAATATGCGGAATGGCGTGCGAACCATTTTGCAGCTATTCAGCACCGTCGTGAATAGACCTATTTCCCAAATTGTTGGTCGAAACCCTAAAATATCGG